>JASANF010013587.1:0-17665 GCA_030248245.1 Trissonchulus sp. WLG1_4
AAAACTTTTTGCTATGCTGTGTGTTATCGAGCACCCAACTCTTCATGTGACAATGATGATATTTTGTTTAACGTTTTATTGTTTAATTGTATCGTTTAATGTTTGAATGTGCGACTGGCTGAAGGAGCGTTTTTTCTTTCATAAATTTAATTTCAGCGACATCGACTGGACCAACCACCTATGGCCAGCTCGCTGCGATCGTTTCATGAACGCTGTATCTGACGCCGCTCTAACCCAACATGTCCTCGTGCCTACTAGAGGCAAGAATACGCTAGATTTAGTCTTCACTGATGAGCCTTCAATGATAAGCCACTGTTCGCTCGATGCCCCACTGGCTACTGCCGACCACTCAATGGTGAAATTCACAATTCTATTATTTGGCCGCAGATTACCAAGTTTTGCCCAGAAGCAAGACCACGGGTATGCTTTTGACAGAGCATCAAACGACCAATGGAAATTAGCTAATAACTTCATTTCTGCAATTAACTGGGAATCGATCATCGGAGACTCGGATAGCCTAGATGCGGACTGGTTTTACCTAAAAGCAACAATTCTTGAAGCTCTAAATATATTTATACCCAAACGAACCAGTAGAAACCGCAACAGGCCAAAATGGGCTACAAATGTAGCCTGGCAGTCGCTCAAAATCAAACGAAACGCCTATAAAGCCTATAAAAGAAAAAACACTGCTACAGCGTGGGCGCATTATGAACTTGCTGCCTCTGAAGCGGACACTACGTGCACTCGAGCTGTACGTAGTTTTGAAGCTAAACTGGCCCAAAATATAAAATCTGACTCGAAGTCATTCTATGCGTACATCCGAAACCGCCAGAAAGCGCGTTCGGCTATTGAAACACTCCGCAGACCTGATGGCTCCTGTACTAACAACCCTTTAGAATGTGCGAACTTACTAAACAGCTACTTTACGTCCATTTTCACGTCTACTGAAGCTGGTGCGACCAGTACCATTGCTCCAAAAACTCTCACGACCTGTGGTACTGTCCGATTTGTAACAAAAGATGTCCTGAAGAGGCTGGAAACTGTCAATGTTAAAACGGCCAGCAGGCCCGACAGCATACCAAATCGAGCTCTAAAGGAACTAGCGAAGTCGCTCGCCCTACCAGTGACCATGCTTTTTCAAAAATCATTAGACCTGGGCGCTCTGCCAACCGAATGGCTGACGGCGCTTGTAGTGCCTATTCATAAACAAGGCTCATTTTGCGACCCGCCCAATTTCAGGCCGATAAGCGTCACAGTCAAACTGTGTCGGGTTTTGGAAGATATTATTCGCGAAGTTATGTGCCAACATCTATCAGACCAGTTGCTCCTCCAGTCTTCACAGTTCGGCTTCACGACCGGGAAATCATGCTGTACGCAACTTCTCGTGTACTTGGACTCTGTGGCTACTATTGTAAATTCTGGCGATTCAGCTGACTGTGTATGTTTCGATCTGCACAAAGCTTTTGACACTGTACCACACAACCGGCTGCTGCTAAAGCTCAGTGCCTACGGTTTCTGTGGTAAACTTCTCCAATGGCTCACGGCTTTTTTGACGAATAGTACACAACGAGTAGCGATCAGAGGCTACCAGTCAGCTATCTCTCGTGTGACCAGTGGCGTCCCACAAGGGTCAGTTATACTTATTGGTCCCCCCCTGTTTATAATCTATATTGATGATATCGACGAGCATGTTTCATCTGTGGTCTATAAGTTTGCTGACGACACCAAGATACTGCGTCGAATCCACCGGTCTTTCTCCTTGGTAGACACTGACTCACTCCAGAATGATCTTGACAGTCTATCTTCTTGGGCTGCAGAAAACCAAATGGAGTTTAACGTTGCTAAGTGTGATTGCTTGCATTTTGGCCACTCCAATCCCCATATCCAATATCAGCTAAACGGTTTGCCAATCCAAGCCCATAATGTTATACGAGATCTAGGAGTCCTGATATCTGACAACCTTAAACCGTCCGCTCAATGTGCCAAAGCTGCTGCTAATGCAAATCGAGCTTACGGAATTATTCGGCGAAATTTTTCATACTTTACCAAAGCAACCTTTCTTGCTCTCTACGAAGCATTGATTCGCCCCCATTTGGAATACGCTATACAGTCTTGGCGACCTTGCTTGAAAAAAGACATAAATATTCCTGAAGCGGTTCAGAGAAGATCAACTAAGCTAATTACTAGTATCAGCCACCTCTCTTACGAGGAACGCCTTCGCTACCGTGGCCTTCAAACCCTAGAAACTCGACAGCTGAGGGCCGACCTAATCCTAATCTTCCAACTGTGTAAAGGGCTGATCAATCTACCGCTAACGTCATTCTTTGATCTTCATCACAGCAATACCAGGGGCCATGAGTTCAAAGTACGCGTTAAAACCTGTCCTCATCTCGATGCTAAGCGTTTTTCTTTCAGCCATAGATCAGTAAACGCCTGGAATTCTCTCCCCAATCACGTTATCAACGCTCTCTTTTAACCCTTTTCGCGCCGCTTCTTCCTTCCTCTTTCCTTCCAGCTCTACCCTTCCCCCCCCTCCGCCGCCCCCGGCCCCCTCGCTTTCCCCATGCATCTCAACACCCCTGATGCCAGCTGTGTACAGAGAAGACCATGCATAAACACTAAAGTCGCTTTCAGATTGTTGAAAAAAGTAGAAAATGTTGAGAAATAGGTGGAGAAAAATAGTAAAAAATTTTGAACTGAAAGTGAGAAAAAATTAGAAACTTGCACAAAATTAAAAAAAAAGTAAAGAAAAATCTAAGAAAAAGTAGAAAAAAAGTAGAAAAATAAAGTAGAAAAAACAAAGTTTGCCAGCAGGTGAAGATTGGAAAAGTCTTGAAAAATAGAAAAAAAAGTGGAAAAGATTTTCTACTTTTTGTCTCTTATTTTTTCTCTAATTTCTCTTTTTCTTCTGATAATTTTTTCAGTGATAGCTCAGAGTTGTAATAATTTTTACCACAATTACTACATTTTGAATTAATTTGGTACGAGGAGCCAAATTCGCGGAAAACTGTCTGCCAACTTCACAATTCGAGCCAAAACATTACAGATTTCATAGTAAAAATTTTATGCTGCCTCGATCTTCGTTTTTATCACGACCAGTAAGCTTTATATTTATTTTCCAAATAAAAAACCAACTGTGGATATTTGTAGTATGACGAAAAATTATCAAAATCGCACAAAAAGGTTGAAAGCTTTTTTTTTTTTTTTGGCTTGAAGAAAAAAAAACATTTGAAAAGGTGCAAACTTACTAAACAGCTACTTTACGTCATTTTTCACGTATACTGAAGCTGGTCCGACCAGTATAATTGCTCCAAGAACTCTCACGATCTATGGTACTGTTTAGGACTTATAACCGAAGAGATATCCTGAAGGTTGGAAACTGTACAATGTTAAAACGGCCAGCGAGACCGACACCATGCCATATCGAGCTATAAAGGAACTAGCGAAGTCGTTCGCCCTACCAGTGACCATGCTTTTTCAAAAATCATTCGACCTGGGCGCTCTGCCGAATTCAATGGCTGACTAGCGGCGCTTGTCGTGCCTATTCATAGAACAAGGCTCATTTTACAACCCGGGGCCAATTTTCAGGGCCAATAATTCTTCACGGTCAAACTGTGTCGGGTTTTGGAAATATATCGCGAAGTTATGTGCCAACATGTATAGGGTTAGTTGCTCCTCCAGTCTTCACAGTTCGGCTTCACGACAGGCGAATCATGCTGTACGCAACTTCTCAGGTATTTGAACTATATCGCTACTATTGTAGACGGTTTGGCGATTCAGCTGACTGTGTATATTTCGATCTGCGCAAAGCTTTTGACACTGTACCACACAACCGGCTGCTGCTAAAGCTCAGTGCCTACGGTTTCTGTGGTAAACTTCTCCAATGGCTCACGGCTTTTTCGACGAATCGTACACAACTAGTAGCGATCAGAGGCTACCAGTCAGCTATCTCTCGTGTGACCAGTGGCGTCCCACAACCAAAAGGGTCAGTTATTGGTCCCCTCCTGTTTATAATCTATATTGATGATATTGACGAGCATGTTTCATCTGCGGTCTATAAGTTTGCTGACGACACCAAGATACTGCGTCGAATCCACCGGTTTTTCTCCTTGGTAGACACTGACTCACTCCAGAATGATATTGACAGTCTATCCTCTTGGGCTGCAGAAAACAAAATGGAGTTTAACGTTGCTAAGTGTGATTGCTTGCATTTTGGCCACTCCAATCCCCATATCCAATATCAGCTAAACGGTTCGCCAATCCAAGCCCATAATGTTATACGAGATCTAGGAGTCCTGATATCTGACAACCTTAAACCGTCCGCTCAATGTGCCAAAGCTGCTGCTAATGCAAATCGAGCTTACGGAATTATTCGGCGAAATTTTTCATACTTTACCAAAGCAACCTTTCTTGCTCTCTACAAAGCATTGATTCGCCCCCATTTGGAATACGCTATACAGTCTTGGCGACCTTGCTTGAAAAAAGACATAAATATTCTTGAAGCGGTTCCGAGAAGATCAACTAAGCTAATTACTAGTATCAGCCACCTCTCTTACGAGGAACGCCTTCGCTACCTTGGCCTTCAAACCCTAGAAACTTGACAGCTGAGGGCCGACCTAATCCTAATCTTCTAACTGTGTAAAGGGCTGATCGATCTACCGCTAACGTCATTCTTTGATCTTCATCACAGCAATACCAGGGGCCATGAGTTCAAACTACGCGTTAAAACCTGTCCTCATCTCTATGCTAAGCGTTTTTCTTTCAGCCATAGATCAGTAAACGCCTAGAATTCTCTCCCCAATCACGTTATCAACGCTAGTACTGTAAACGCTTTCAAGGCGCGACTTCATACCTCAGGTGCCTTGCCAGAACTATAAGACCCTCTCCACCGTCAGCTTTACAGGCCCACAGTTCTCTTGGGCATTACCGTCCATGCATCTCAACACCCCTGATGCCAGCTGTGTACAAGGAGACCATGCATGGACGCTAAAGTCGCTTTCAGATATAAAAAAGTAGAAAAATTGTAGAAAAATAGTAGAAAAAAAGTAGAAAATTTTTGAACTGAAAGTAGAAAAATTAGAAACTTGCACAAAATTTAGAAAAAAGTAGAAAAAAAGTGAAAAAAAAGTAGAAAAAAAGTAGAAAATAGTAGAAAAAAGTAGAAACTTGCCAAGGTAGAAAGTAGAAAAATTGTAGAAAAATGGTAGAAAAAAGTGGAAAAGATTTTCTACTTTTTGTCTACTATTTTTCTACTAATTTTCTACTTTTTTTCTACTGATAATTTTTCCGGTAATAGCTCAGAGTTTGTAATATTTTGTACCACAATTACTACATTTTGAACTAATTTGTACGAGGAGTACAAATTCGCGGAAAACTGTCTGCCAACTTCACGATTTGAGCCAAACATTACAGGATTTCATATTAAAAATTTTATATTACTAGATCTTCGTTTTATCACAACCAGTAAGCTTTATATTTATTTTCCAAATAAGAAACTAACTGTGGATATTTGTAGTATGACAAAAACGTATCGAAATCACACAAAAAGGTTGAAAGCTTTTTTTCGAGTTTTTTGGCTTGAAGAAAAAAAACATTTGAAAAATTGGTTGGATGAGCCAGTACCTACACAACAGACATACAAATTGTCAAAAACGAATGAATAACACTTACAAATGTATGCTGGTTTCAATATTATTTATTTCATTACACAATTTAGTAAAAAAATTGCAAAGCTCATGAATTTAACAAAGTTTAACTAATTTTATTATTCCTATCTGTGCATGGCTCAAAGCGTGAAGTTAGCAGACAATTCCCATGAATTTGTACTCGTAGTACAAATTAGTACAAAGTGTGATACATGTGGTACAAAATAGTACAAAATCTGAACTGTCAGAAAAATCATATTTCAGAATTTGTACTGACAAAGTGTCTGCCAACTTCACGCACGTAAAAATTTTACAGAAATAAATTTTCATCGAAAAGACTTTACAAGCCATTAAATTTGATAATGTAATGATTTTGGAAGATTGAAAAACACTAGCAGCTGTGTATTACTTGAACCAAATTAAAAATGTTCGGTGTTTTATCGAGTGTGGTGTGTTTTTTGTAAAATAACGCGGCATTTTTGCATAATGCTGAGACATAGAGCGTGTGAATACAAACGCAAATTTTCGGCTTGCGATTTTAACAAATTGGCTCAATGAGGAAAACTAAAAATTGGCAGATAAATGCACCTTGTTGTCTTCATCTTCAAGCGGTTACAAAATTTGTTTTTGAGCAAATAGATAGTGTTTAATTAGTTAAATTTATTAGTTAAACTTACGTTTTTCGAAAATAGTGATTTTAGCTTTTTTCAATCTATCAATCATATTCATCAAAAATGCCATATTGCGATCTCTTGAACCAGTAGCGTAGCCAGAATCCGAATGCGGGAGAAACCAACTTACGTTATGTTGCCCTCGGCGGTACCGAGTACTATCCCGAATGAGGACCACCTCCCCTGACACCGGTTCTCTGGGCAACTCGTTTTTTCTTCCTTTAAAACATAAATATTTTGTACTTCTCTAAGCTTCTGAAGGCTTGTTTCCAAATTTTTGTCTTTGTTATCTAATTATTTTTTGTAATTGTTATATAAGTTTTTTGTATTTGTAACTAGCAAGTCATTCCGACCTCCATGACGAGGCATGAAGTCAGGATTGTTCGGATCTTTATTTGAAGGGGACATTGCTAATTGTCTCATAGCAGCAATGAATTATGCTGGGGTCTCCCCCATCATTCATTTCCGCAATTAAAGGCAGTAGAGGACGCGAATTCAGCACTACTGCGATCTGGGTAATCAGGGTCGTCAAATTGTGTTCATCTATGCTTGATTGCCATAGCGACTTTACTAGGCCTATCCACCGTTCGTAAAAAACCTCCTACGCAAGGCGAGCGCTCGAAAACTGTATTCCATTCTGTTCCATTTTTCAAAAAAACATCTCCACAACTTCTTTACTGAATTTGTCTCCCCATATGGCTTTCAAAATGTTTAAGGCTTTCACAAATTGCGTGGCATTATCATACAAAATTTTTATTTGAGTTCTCCGCCTAGATATAAATCTTATTATCGTGTTCATAGCAGAGCCAGCTGCGCAGTCCGTTACCAGTTCAAGGCAAACTGCACGGGTTGCCAAACAAGTAAGGATTGCCACCCATCGCTTTTAATATGGAACTTTTTTGCATTTACGAGGTATCAGCATTGTATTAACATTAAAATCAGTGGTATCATTGTCTAAAACAGTAATTGCAAAAAAATAAAATTATTCGACTGCGCCTAATACTAGGCTATCTTTGCGTCAAATTTCAGTGAAATCGGTTGAAGAAGTAAAAAAATATCGAATGCAAAAATTACCGTGCTCAGTAAAATTTAATGCTCCGTAAAATTTCACTGATCCAGCAATTCTATTGTAGGGTTGTCCGATTGCGCTGAAATTTGCAGGAATTCGGAAACACCAGCCACTAGTACAAAAGCTTTGAATCTCTAAGCAATGTTACACCATATTTACCATAAACAGAAGTCAACATTTTCTAAGAAGGTTGTACACCTGCATCCACATATTTTCAAACATCAAGTCAAGTTTCACAATATAAAAACGACGTGGAGGAGAAATATCACAAGTCAAAAATGCCTTCGCCGATTATAAAAACCTGAGGTTTGCTCACAGAAACGACAGTGTTAAAAAATAGGGCGTATTTTTTAATGCAAATAACTGTTGAGAAAATTTGGAGAAGCCAAAAAGTAGCAAACGAAAAGTTAGCTCGAAAAATAATGTATTTTTGTAGGAAGAAAACCGTTATCAAAAGTAACAAAAACCATATACATTTTTTCGGAAAATTGATTTGAATATTTTGCCATATTAAAATTCAGGTCAAAAAATAAATTCAACAAAACTAAACGTTCTGATGGCGCTCTGAGTAACTTTCAATTAGAGTTGGTAAGCGGCCGCGTAAGCCATCGGCCGGCCGGCCGGAGTGGCCGAAATTTTGGACAAAACCAATTTATCCAAATCTAGAGTGTCATTTTGACATAACTTTGCCTGCCAGGGGTCGGTTTTATAAAACTACAATCCTACAACTGTAGCAAGCGCGCAACAGCAGGGAGAAATTACAATTGTAGCAAAAAGTGGTTTCATAAACCAGCTGCATATTTTATGTGCTGCTACAATTGTGAAATCACAATCCTCGGATTGTCCTTCCACAACCCTAGGATTGTAGTACACAATTGTAAAATGTCTTTCTACAATCCTAGGAACGTAGCGGACAGATGTGAAATAATTACTTTGAAATTTGTCAGCAAAACAGCAAAACTGCGCAAAATGCATCTCAGATCTGAAAAGTTATTAAACCAACTTATCCAAACTGAAAAATTGTAAAAAAGGATGCATAACAATGATGTAAGGCCGCTTGGTCAGCAGGCACTTACGAATGGCTCAAGCCTAGCCGGGGAAGGAGTAGGAAAAATCCTTTCTCCCGTTCCAATCCGTGCCGCAGGCGGAGCTTCCAGGTTATAGGGTGTGGTCTTCCGAACGGGTTGCCGGGCGCCGACGGGTACAGGGGATTACCTAGCGGCTTAAGCGCAGTAGGCGATTGCGCAGTAGGCGCACGGACAACGGACGAGAGCGCGCATATGGCAACGCAACCTGACAAAATTGCACAGTAGGTGCCGCTAAGCCTAATCTAAGCCTAGAACAGAGACAGCCACATTGGGCAAAAAGGCACACGAACACCAAGTAAAAATGAAGGAATTTAATAGTAGAAGAAACCTGGATAACACACGGGGGCCATCTGCGGCAGAAATAGGCAAAAGAAAACAACACACAATTGTAAGAGTCAGCGTAGAATTATAGGATCGTAGAACAACGCTAGAATTGTGTGCTACAATCCTACAATTGTAATTTCACAATTGTACGATAGTATAATTTCACAATTGTTTCATGAAAGCGCTTTTGGCTACAATTGTAGTTTTTGCTACAATTGTAAACATGCTACAAGCCTAGGATTGTAGAATTCTAAATTGAATGAATTCAACTGCTGAAATAGAACGTAATTCTACAATTCTAGACAAACATCACGTGTCACATTTGTAAGGCGGCTCGTTGCCGCACCTACTAATGGCCCAAGCGGGAACAGTGGGTACCGGCTATCTGGAGAGGATCGTTCACTCGCCCGTAGCCTCAACCACACCGCCGGCGGGGCTTCCAGGTATGATGAACGGGTTCTTCCGGGATTGTCGGACGCCGACGGGAAAGGGGGCTTACCTAACTACGGGGCTAGGCGCAGTAGGCGCAGATCACAGAGCAAACACAGCCCGCTAAGCCTGAATGGGCTTATCGTATGAGCGGGGCGGCAAGCAGTGGAGGGGCTGGTCACGGCGCATACGGAACGCAGAGGTGGCAGGGCCTCAATAGGCCGATACTGCCCGGAGACTATGGCTGAAACTACGCGACAGGGCCACTAGGCCTAAACTGCCCAAGAGGTACGCGAACGAACAGGTAAAAGAGTACGTTTTACTGAAAGGCAACCAAGGCCATTTTGGCAGAAATAATAATAGGTGATAACAGGGCGGACCAATTTACAACACCACTGTACGCGACAAGAAATACACTCCGACTGCCTATAATCCTGCAGGCTACGTTCACTTTACAGTAAAAACCAAGCGTACATACACAGATGAAATGACAAGTACGTATATATTGTTAAATTAGATTGAGCGTGTGTTCATAAATAATGGAATATTGTGAATGGAATAGATGTGAATAAGGGAGTAAGGGAGGGTCTCCCAGGTGAAGCCTTACACAAGTGTAAGTTTATGAAGTCAACAATTGTGATCTACAATCCTAGGATTGTAGTGAACATTTCATGCATGCATTAAGCGAAACAAAGGCTTCAATTGTGATCTACAATTGTAGGCTTGTAGTGCTACAATTGTAAAGTGTCACAATTGTGGCTAGCTTGATGAAACCAATTTCGCTGCATTTTCACAATTCTAGGCTACAATTGTAGGATTGTAGTTTTATGAAACCGGCCCCAGGCTGTTTGTTATGCCGGCCTAATTTTGTAAGTCGGTCTGGCTGGCCGGCCGGTGATTTAACCGGCCGGCCGGCCGGCCGATTTTGACCGGACGGCCGGCGACGAAAAAGTACGAAAAGCCTTATAGAAATTTTTGGTATACCGATTTACAGATTTCTAGCCATCGAAAATGAGGCTGAGATTTAAACGTTAATAAATGTTGAGGTTATGCACATCATATGAAAGCTAATGTAATGCGAAACAACTTTATTCTTGAGTCAACCTCCAAAAATTTGACTGAAAGTTTTTGTCGCCCAAGTTCGGTTACTTAGAGTGCCACCTTAAGGTGGCGCTACTGAAATGTGGGTTTTGGCCAGTATTTTGAAAATGCGCAAAAATAACTATATATCGTAAGAACAAAAGTTGTTTGGGATTGAATTTCCTTTAATTTTATGTGCATATCACATGAAATATTTTTTGAACATTTTTGAGCTTTTTTGAGCAAGAAAAAAATTTTAACGGAAATAGCTTTACAAGCCAGTGTATTTACACGTATGTAATGATTTTGTAAGATTTAAAAATACTAGCAGCTGTGTTTTTCTTGTACATACTTGAAAACTTTCGGCGTTTTATTGAGTGTGGTGCAATTTTTTTGTAAAATAAGACAATATTTTCTGCATGACGCTGAAAAAAAGTGCGTGTGAATACAAACGCAAAATTTCGGCTTGCGCTTTTGAAAAATTGGCCGAACGAAGAAAGTTAAAATTTGGTACATAAATGCAACTTGTTGTCTTCGAGCGGTCGCAAAATTTGATTTTGAGTAAATTCATAGTATTTGAGAAATTTAGTTAAATTTACGTTTTTCGAAAATCGTGATTTTAGTGTTTTTCGATATGTCAATGATATTCATCAAAAATGACTTTTCGCGACCGCTCGATCACGTTGAGGCGAGCAAACTGAGCTATTGATTGTGCATCAGCTACTTACTTGCGAAGAGAAATCGCAAGCCGAAATTCCACTCACGTTTGGTGTACAGTGAATGCTAATTTGTATCAATCAACTTCATTTTTTGTATTTAGGCATACTTTTACACCAGCTTGCCATTGTGTACCTAAAATTGGCCCCAAACTGCCGTTTTTCGAAAAGTCACATTTCAGGAGCGCCACCTTAAGGGGGTGCTCTGAGTAACTTCCAATAAATCAAATTGCTATATTCTTTGTTTCTTGCAGATACGAACTTTTTTGCTTAAGCGCGATCAAGACAAACAGCAGGCAGGCATTTTTGCAAAGTTTGATGAGTCTCAAAACTTAGCTCAATGGTGCCTCAATCAAATTTAATAATCTATAGCTTAAATTAAAGACAATTATCTTGCCAAAGTGCCATTTTTGTCGAAATTTCGTTACCGGCGACACATTTTTAATTATTTTAATTTCTATCGAGAGTGACGTTTTAAAAAGCCTATCATATTGAGCCAAATCATGATAATTACAATTCAAGAAGTTCGGCGCCTCGATATACATCTGCTCTAACAGTCTGCAAAGTTTGAAGCGAATCGGTTTTCGCAGCTGTCAGTAATTTTAAAAAAATTTACGCTATAGCCCAATTTAAGAAACCTGAAGTTTGCGTACACATACGTATTTTCCAAAAAAGAGCTAATTTTTTGGTACTAAAATCCGTTGAGAAAAGTTTCAAAAGCCAAAAAGTAGCTAACGAAAAATTAGTTTGAAAACTAGTGTATTTTTCTCAATGCTGGCCAACGTATTTCGGAAATTTTTTTGGAAAGTTTTGCCTACACAAACGACTGTTTTAAAAGTTGCAATTATGAATTAGCTACTTAGAACAGTTGTAAAAAGTAACAAAAGCCATATAGAATTTTTTGGTATGTCGATTTAAAGATTTTTTCTCATTAAAAAATAGGTTAAAAATTGTTATATATTGTGTCAAAACTCAACTCAAACATGGGATTCGGAATCTGTGCCCTTTGGCAAAAAACATTGGTATTTTATTGAAAAGTTGCTTGGCTTGTTGCGTGTTTTTATTTTTCTGGCTGAACGGCTTGATTTGACAGACGATTGTTTCAACTATGTTTCTCTATTCATCAAAGAGGAAAGTAATTTAATTTTACACAGAGTTTTTGCGCACTTTTTTCTAGTTTGGTAATATCGGAAAAATATTCACAAAAACGCTAGTTTCAGGTTATCAAATTTTTTCATTTTTTTTCATTTTGAGTTATATACATCAATCGACACCTGAACTCCTTTTGAACAACTTTTCTTCAAGAACCATGGCTCGATTTCGTTCCAGAAAAAATAATCCGCCAAAAGCAGATTCTCGAAGCGCCACCTTAAGGTGGCGCTCCGAATAACTGACTTTGGGCAGTAAAATTTTTCAGCTACGTTTTCAGGTCTTTTTTCTAGAAGAAAGGTTGTTCAGCAATGAATTAGATTTCGTTTGATATATATAACGTGTAGTTTTGTTAAAATTATTTTTTGACCTGAATTTCAATATGGCAAAATCTTCAAATCGATATCCCGGAAAATTGTATATGGCCTTTGTAACTTTTTACAACTGTTTCCAGTAGCGAATCACTAGTGGTCGAATCAGTAGTGACTGCAATTTTTTAAACAGCAAACATTTTCGAAGAAGGTACACCTGCATCTACTTATTTTCTAACTTTAAGTCAAAATTCACAATGAAAAAACGACATGGAGGAAAGCTATCACGAATCAAAAAAGGCAATTGCCGATCAGAAAACACACAAACGACTGTGTCAAAAAATAGAGCGTATTTTTCAATGCAAATAACCGTTGAGAAAAGTTGGAGAAGCCAAAAAGTATTTAACGAAAAATTAGCTTGAAAAATAGTGTATTTTTGTCAATGTCGCTCAACGTAATTTGAAATTTTTTTAGAAAGGTTTGCCTACACAAACGATCCCAGCATGTTTTTCACATTTGTAAATATCAGGTAAATTTTATCTGAAATTCTTGTAAAAAGTAGCTGAAATTTATCTAAAAAGCCAGTAACATTTTTTTCAGATAAAATTCAGAGTCTCTGAATTCTGGGTGAAATTCTCTGAATTTCCCCTGAACTTCTCTGAAATTTATCTGAAATTCCTCTGAAAGTCTGTAAAATATCTCTGAATGGAAAGGGTAAAAAACATCTGAAAAATCCGTAACCGAAAAAATTTTACAGAAAATTCAGATTCCTGGTTTTCCTGTGTATTATGAGCCAAAACAATTGTATTAAAATTACAAGAAAATATACATCTTGGCAACATAATTATCTACAGTTTAAGCTATAGATCGTAAAATTTGAACAAAGTTTCGCTCAGTTATGCCGTTTGAAAAATTGTGCGCAATTAGCGAATATAGAAATTTTCAATCGGTCATAAAAAATTAGAACAAGGCAGCAGGAACGTAAAACTTGCTCAAAAACCGAGCTTTGTAGATGGCTTTGATATATTCAAACGAAAGTTATTCTAGCTAGAACCTACTTCGACTTATAAGATAATAAAGTCATGGAAGTTATTCGGAGCGCTACCTTAAGGTGGCGCTCCTGAAATGTGGGTTTTGGCCATTATTTTGAAATTGCGCAAAAATAAACATGTATCGCAAGAATAAAAGTTGCTCACAAGTGAATTTCCTTTAATTTGATACCAATATTACAGGAAAAAATTTTCCGAAATTTTTGAGCTTTTTTCTGTAAGAAAAATAGATTTTCACAAAAATGGCTATATAAGCCAGTGTATTTACACGTAAGTGATGATTTTGGAAGATTAAAAAACACTAGTAGCTGTGTTTTACTTGCACATACTTTAAAATATTTGGTCTGTTACTCAGTGTGGTGTAATTTTTTTGTAAAACAAAGCTGTACTTTCTGCATGATGCTGAAATAAGTGCGTATGAATACAAACGCAAATTTCGGCTTGCGATTTAAAAAAAAATAGTTCAACGAAAAAACGTAAAATTTGGCACATTAATGCACCTCGTTGTCTTCGAGCGGTCGCAAAACTTGATTTTGAGCGAATCGAAAGTGTTTAAGAAATTTAGTTAAATTTAGTGATGTTAAAGTTGCCTTACGAGTTTCAGTTTAAGTTTCAGTTTCAGTTTCAGTTTCAGCTCTAGATTAGTTTCAGTTTCAGCTGAGGATTCAGCTGCAGGATGGATTTAGTTTCAGTTTCAGTTTAAGTTTCAGGCGCTGAAACTGAAACATGTACAAGCTGAAACTAGTTTCAGTTTCAGTTTCAGTTTCCGCTCACGTCACTAGTTAAATTTACGTTTTTCGAAAATCGTGATTTTGGTGTTTTTCCATGTATCAATCATATTCATCAAAAATAAAATTTTGCGACCGCTCGTTCACGTTATGGCAAGCAAAATGAGCTATTGGTTGTGCGACAGCTACACATACATATCTTGCTGTGAAGAGAAATCGCAAGCCGAAATTCCGCTCACGTTTGGGCTACAGTGAATGCTAATTTGTATTAATCAACTTCTTATTTTGTGTTTGGGCATACTTTTACACCAGCTTGCTATTATTGCACATCTAAAATTGGCCCCAGACTGACGTTTTTCGAAAAGTCATATTTAAGGAGCGCCACCTTAAACACTATCAATTTACTCAAAATCAAATTTTGCGACCGCTTGAAGATGAAGAAACAAAGTGCATTTACATATCTGCCAATTTTTAATTTTCCTCATTGAGCCAACTTTTTAAAATAGCAAATTTAAATTAAATTTGCGTTTGTATTCACACGCTCTATGTCTCAGCATTATGCAAACAAATGCAGCGTTATTTTACAAAAAACTACACCACACCAGTGGCGTATTTAGGTGAGGGCTGGGGGGGGCTGTAGCCCCCCTTAGCGTTTTGAGCCCCTAGAGGGTCGCAGCCCCCCCCTTTGGCGGTGGCTCACTGCTCAATGTGGGGTGGCTCACGTTGCTCCGCACCGTCCGTACCCCCGTACCCCCCCCGTCGCGCCCCCCCCCCCCCCGCCCCCCCCCACCCCGCCGCAACCCGGTCGCAGCCCCCCTTTGGGGAAACCAAGGAAACCCCACGCCACCACACCGGAAAAAACACCGAAAATTTTTAAGGTGGCACTCCTGAAATGTGGGTTTTGGCGATTATTAAGAAAACCCGCAAAAAAAACAATCATCGGCACAAAAAAAGATGATCAGAAGATTTCCTCCATTTAGATGTACAACTCACATGAAAAATTTTTTGAACATTTTTGATCAAATTTCGTCAATAAAAATAGATTTTCACGGAAATGCCTTCACAAGCCAGTGCATTTACACGTATGTAATGAATTTGAAAGGCTGAAAAACACTAGCAGTTGTGTTTTACTGAAACGTAATTAAAAATTTTTGGTGTTTTATTGAGTGTGGTATAATTTTTTTGTGAACTAACGCAATATTTTCTGCATGAGACAGAAATATAGTGCGTGTGAATACAAACGCAAATTTTCGGCTTGCGATTTTAAAAAATTGGCTTAACTGAAAAAGTTAAAATTTGGCACATAAATGCACCTTGTCATCTTCAAGCGGTCGCAAAATTTGATTTTTAGCAAATCGATAGTATTTAAAAAATTTAGCCAAATTTATGTTTTTCAAAAATCGCGATTTTAGTGTTTTTCGATATATCAATCATAATCGTCAAAAATGACTTTTTGCGACCGCTCGATCACGTTGAGGCGAGCAAAATGAGCTATTGATTGTGCAACAGCTACTTACTTGCGAAGAGAAATCGCAAGCCGAAATTCCACTCTAGTTTGGTCTACAGTGAATGCTAATTTGTATCAATCAACTTTATTTTTTGTATTTAGGCATGCTTTTACACCAGCTTGCCATTGTGTATCTAAAATTGGCCCCAAACTGCCGTTTTTTGAAAAGTCACATTTCAGGAGCGCCACCTTAAGTATGTTCAAGTATACACAGATGCTACTGTTTTCCAATCTTCCAAAAATATTACATACGTGTAAGTGTAATGGCTTGTAAAGCCTTTTCTGTGAAAATCTATTCTATTTCTGGGGCCGTATTCTCAAAATTACCTGCAGGTAAAGTTAGGCTAACTTTACCCACAGGTAAGGTGAAGGTAAAGTTAATTCTGTGGGTAAAGGTAAAGTTAAAATTGAAAACAAGGTTAACATCGACGGTTGAGGTTCAAAGTTTGCACAATACATTAACTTTAGCTGCGGAACAAGATGAAGTACTTTACAGGCCCGAATATTAAAGTTAACCATTGCTATCACGTTGGCTTTAGTCATTGTCTGAGAATACGAGTTTACCTTCACCTTACCTGTGGGTAAAGTTAGCCTAACTTGGGTTAAGGGGGTAATTGCGTTTTTAGGTGTTTTTTTGAAAGGCCATAGCTCAGCGTTTACAAATTCAAATCACAAGCGGTCTTTTGCATTAGGTAGAACAATATCATTCCTAAATGTATGCCATGTATTGAAATTTAACCTGTGATTTTGTTTCCAGTATAAGCGACTAAAGAAAGGTCTTTTCCAAAATGTTACAATTTTTTACAAAAAGTTTGCGCCACAGCTCTGAATCATACGATTACCTGTTGGGGCTAAAAGTTGGTAAGGTTTTTGACATGTTTAAAATCCCCAGGCATGTCCCCCACTTTTTTAATAACTAGTCAATTTACTGAGAAAATAGCTGAAAAGCAAACGCACCGAAAATTTAAGATATTTTCTTGTAATTAAAACCCTCTAAAAATGTCCACAGGTGAAATTTCGAAAAAGTGAGAGACATGCCTGGGGATTTTGACCTTTACAGTGCTGTCCCAAAAATTTATGCTCAGGTGTCAGTTATAACTTGAGTACTGGTGGCGCAAAGTTTACATAGAAATCACAAAAACCTCGAAAACGCAACTACCACCTAGGTGGTAGTAACGATTTCGACGATTTCTTACATTAGAAATTAGAGAAATCTTTTTTTTGAAGCGAATAGTAAACTAGTCTAAAAGTAACCATAATTTTATGAAACTAGATCAAAATATATACAAATAATATTTTATTCAGTTCAAAATGTACAAGATAAGACTAGCTACCACGCTGGCTTACTGTTTAGTAAGCCAATTTAGTAGCTAGCCTCAAACTAAGAATTTTGACAAATAAAAAAAAACCAACATCACAATTTTAGTCTAGTTTACAAAAATTATTGCGGTTTTGCTGTGAGTTTCAAAATTGCGACAAAAACGTGCTTCAAAGTTATATCGTCGAAATCGTTACTACCACCTTAAGGTGGTAGTAACGATTTCGACGATTTCTTACATTAGAAATCAGTGAAATCTTTTTTTGAAACGAATAGTAAACTGGTCTAAAAGTAACCATAATTTTATGAAACTAGATCAAAATATACACAAATAATATTTTATTCAGTTCAAACTGTACAAGATAAAACTAGCTACCACGTTGGCTTACTGTTTAGTAAGCCAATTTAGTAGCTAGCCTTAAACTTAGAATTTTGAGAAATAAAAAGAAACCAACATCACAATTTTAGTCTAGTTTACAAAAATTATTGCGGTTTTGCTGTGAGTTTCAAAATTGCGACAAAAACGTGCTTCAAAGTTATATCGTCGAAATCGTTACTACCACCTTAAATGCAGTTGGGGG
>JASANF010013590.1:0-25623 GCA_030248245.1 Trissonchulus sp. WLG1_4
TAAATGGTGTCAGATTATTATTTACAATTTTTTAGAATCAAAACAAAGGCTCTTTGACCGGGTTCCTGCCGAAAAATTGGCCAATTTCTCCAGAAACGTCCAATTTTTGACCAAATTCAAACTTGGCCTTAAGGCCGATTCACACGCTGCGATTTTACTGCGATTTTGCCGCAGCGTTTTTACCGCTGCGGCAAAAAGCAGCTTGCTGCAGGCAAAACGCAATGTCTGAACAGACGCAGCGTTTTTAGTGCGGAATGCCTGCGTCTTGATTTTACCGCAGCGTTTTAAACGCCAGACTGCAATTCGACCTGCGATTTCATTGCGTTTTGATGCTGCGCACGTGTTGGTTTCAACAATTTTCGCGGAGTAATTTGTCGTTTTTTTGAAACAGTAAAGACGCAGCAAACTGACATGCGAGACGCACTGAGGCCGCAAAGTTTGTTCAGACGGTGCGTTTCACTTACGACACCCTGCGGCTTGCGTTTTGCGTCAGAATCGCAGCGGCAAAAACGCACCGTGTGAATCGGCCTTTAAGGCCGATTCACACGCTGCGATTTTACTGCGATTTTGCCGCAGCGTTTTTGCCGCTGCGGCAAAACGCACTGTCTGAACAGACGCAGCGATTTTAGTACGGAATGCATGCGTCTTGATTTTTTCTCAGCGTTTTAAAAGCCAGACTGCAATTCGGCCTGCGATTTTAGTGCATTTTGATGCTGCGGACGTTTTGGTTTCAACAATATTAGCAAATCTGTTTCTCATATTTTTAAAACCTTAAAGACGCAGCAAAGTAGTTTGCGAGACGCAACGTTTGTTCAAACGCTGCGATTCGGGTGCGACACCCTGCGTCTTGCGTTTTGCGTCAAAATCGCAGCGGCAAAAACGCACCGTGTGAATCGGCCTTTAATTTAGGCTTGGGCTTAGGCTTAGGCTTAGTATCACGTGCCTTTCCTTCCTGCAAGGCTCATCACATAAACATGTAGGCCCGTATTCACATACTAAGTGTAACGCTTAAACTTAGTGTTTACACTTAAGTGTTAGCGCTTATAAGCGCTAAGTGTTATTCACATACTTAGTGTTTATTTAAGCGCTTAGCAAACACTAACGCTCAACTTAGCGTTTCAATTTTGTATTCACATACTTACATTTTTGAGTAGAGCATTTTAATCGAAGTAATTTTTCTTCAAGAACTTCTATTTGAAAATTTATATTTTTAATGATATGCCCCCTGAAACATGCAGAGCTGATTTTGCATTTTTCAGGAATCCACCTGCTGAAAACATTTTTTACAAATGTATAGTTCGAGAAAAATATATATTATTAATAAGAAATAGTAATTTAAATAAATCTATAATCGGATTTATAAATACCAAATGGAAATGCGGATAAATAACGAATTCCGGATGCCGGATCCACATCAAGCAGGGAGCGCACTTCAAGCCAAAGCCAAAACTAAGCACAAAGGTTGCTAAACGCTAAGTTTAGTATAACACTAATTTTTAAGCGTTTATTTTGTGAATAACAGTTTAGTACAAATTAAGCGCTAACACTTAGCAAACGCTTAGCGTTAGTATGTGAATAACTCTTAGTATGTGAATACGGGCCGTAAATTTGAAAATTATAAAACTAAGCCTAAGCCTCAGCCTAAGCCCAAACTAAGCCCCATAATAACACTGGGACTAAGCCTGAGCCTAAGCCTAAGCCTAAATCCTAATCTAAGGCTAAATTTGAGTATGGCCCGTATTCACATACTAACACTAACACTTAAAGTTAGTGTAAACACTAACTTTAAGTGCTTCGTAACACTAAATTTACTGCTACGAAGCACTTAAAGTTAGGGTTTACACTAACTTTAAGTGTTAGTGTTAGTATGTGAATACGGGCCTATTTTTGAAAACGCACACGCACACTCACACGTGATGAGCCTTGCTGGAAGGAGAGCTCAATCTTAGAGCCAATCCTTTTCCCGAAGTTACGGATCCATTTTGCCGACTTCCCTTACCTACATTATTCCATCGGCTAGAGGCTATTCACCTTGGAGACCTGCTGCGGATATGGGTGCGATCCGGCACAAAAATCAAATTGCCTTAGTATCAGGCTTAGGCTTAGGCTTAGGTTCGGGCTTAGGCAATAAAAAATAAAAATTTTCAGAAAAAATCCTGCCAGCTTAGCCTAGAGAATCCTGCCAGCTAAGCCTAGAGGATGCCTTAAAACATCATAACGCACTCAAAACTATCCAAAAACAAAGATTATAGCCATTTTTGGCTTCGAACTTTGGCCTACGTTCACTTCCAAAAACACTGAAAATGCAATTTTCCAGGGGTCATAGCTCAGAAAATCCAAGGTTGTGGATAGGGGTTCTATTACAAAAAATGCTTTCCTCAAGGTGCTCTACTCAAAAAAAAGGTCCACTATTCCCCCCCCCCAACTGCACTTGATCCCACGTATGACGTATGTATATATAGTGGTGCGGGAAAAAAACCCCTATTTTCAACTTTTCGGGTCGTCCTGTGCTCCACATAAATCGGATCCATTAATGCTCGCGGCTGTTATAACGGCCATTTTTCGCTGCTAATATTGTAATTGTAATTGTAATAGTAACATAATTGTAATTGTAACATTTTTCGCTGCAACTGCTGCACTAATATTGTAACTACTCACATTTTTTTTGCATTTTTGCTTCAAGAACCCCTATTTCGTTTTTTGGATTTTTTGAGATATGACCCCCCGAAATCTGAACCCTCAGTGACGGACGTTTTCGCAATTTTTTTCCGAAGCCCTTGTTTTTTCCGTTCTAATCGTGTCTAAATGGTGTCAGATTATTGTTTACAATTTTTTAGAATCAAAACAAAGGCTCTTTGACCGGGTTCCTGCCGAAAAATTGGCCAAATTTACCAGAAACGTCCAATTTTTGACTAAATTCAAACTTGGCCTTAATTTAGGCTTGGGCTTAGGCTTAGGCTTAGTATGGGGCTTAGGCTTAGGCTTAGTATCAGGCTTAGGCTTAGGTTCAGGCTTAGGCTTAGGCTCAGGCTTAGGCAATAAAAAATCGAAATTTTCAGAAAAAATCCTGCCAGCTTAGCCTAGAGAATCCTGCCAACTAAGCCTAGACGATGCCTTAAAACATCATAACGCACTCAAAACTATCCAAAAACAAAGATTATAGCCATTTTTGGCTTCGAACTTTGGCCTACGTTCACTTCCAAAAACACTGAAAATGTAATTTTCAAGGGGTCATAGCTCAGAAAATCCAAATTTGTGGATAGGGGTTCTATTACAAAAAATGCTTCCCTCAAGGTGCTCTACTCCAAAAAATAGGTCCACTATTTTTCCCCCCCCCAACTGCACTTGATCCCACGTTTCTGAGTAATGAATAAATGCGGGAAAAAAAACCCTAATGCGGGGAAAAAAACCCTATCACTTTTTCTGGTTGTTCTATTAGCAGGGAGTATAAACACAATTTCATCGTGTTCTACAAGTCTTAGGCTGCAGTATGGACTAAAAAAACCGTTTCTCCGACATCCATGTGACTCACAATGATTCTTCAAAAATCGACCTTTTTTGGCAGAAATGACTTTTTCCGTATTTAAAAGCATTAAAAACAATTTTTGCGCTTATTACGTTAGAAACAGCGGACAAACACCGCCCGCGTCTATCATTCTTGGATTTAAGTGGTACACAGCAGCTAAAACCTAAATATTGCAAAAAATGCCAAATTTTTCACAGTTTTCGAGCTTCAGAAGTATAGAGGAAAGGTAACTCTCTTGAAAAAAGCAAACGGCGTTGGTCAAAAGTGTTTTTGTGAAAAATTATGACAAGTCAAAAATTTGGAAAATTTTGTCACTTTAAAATTTTTCAACCTGCAAAACTTTGAAATTTTATAAAAAATGCTACAGGCCTCAAAACTGCACAGAAATTGGTGTGGTAAGTCAGTTTGGGATGCGCTTTCCACCTGCATACTCAAAAAGGTCCTATGTCGTGAGGTTCGGCCAGGAAGCACTAGGGTTTTTTCCCCGCAAAACGCGTGGGGGTTTTTTTCCCGCACCACTATATGTGCGCACAAAAATTAAACTTTTGCACACAAATTTTGTGAAAAACCCGGAGACAAAATATGCTTGTCTTGCTCTGCGTCAGCTCTACTGCAATTTTCTTTCTGTTTTGCCATTTGTGATAAACACAGTGATGCTCTGCCCTCTGCTTATAGCATAGTGTGATGGTGCTGTGACTGCGAAGGGCAGCATGGAGTCCCTGTCTCTGCTGAGCGACACAGACGACGACAGCATCCAGACCAAGGGCTATCCGGTTCAGCCCCAACAGTTCAAAACATATAGCGCCAGCGATGATCACGTTTCGTCTCAGCCCGTGGCCGAGGTACTTACTTACTGATGTACTCTTCCCCGTTTTGGTGGACCGGGCACCATACGCCATACGGTCAAACTGTTTCCTATCTGCATATCCCGTACAAGCGCCAAGGTAGAATCTTTGTTTTTGAAAAGTCTGAAAAGATAAGTAATGAAGTCTGTATTGACATATATTCGGTATTGATGATGTATGATGACTGTCGAAATTCAAAGTATTAGATACTAAACTGGACTATTGGCGTTAGTGGCGGATGCAGGATGCTATATATTTCGGTTGTGTAGGACATTTCTCGGCAACAGCATCAGCAGCAGCAAAAAGTTTTTGTGGTCGAATCATTATAAAGTCAAAGCGTGAGACTTCCTTTCGAAGAAGCGGTCGCACACTCCCACCGGCACCTTCACTCTCTATATATTTCTGCCACTTTGGAGCTATGTATCCTCGACGTGAGAGCCAGAAATTATTTTGTTGTTGGGACGTGTGTGTGTAGACTGTAGAGTGAAGAGTCGTGCTAAATAGATCAAATATATTTTAAATAAATATTAAATATTAAGACATCAGCGAGCGCCGCCTGGCCGTACGGGAAGGACCCCCTTGAAATGGACTGTGTGACGGCGACGCAGTACGGGGTGTTGTGGCGGGTGCGGGAGCTGGTAGAGGGGGGGCAGCACCCGGCCAACCAAAGGGACCCGGACAACATCACGCTGCTCCACTGGGCCGCCATCAATAATCGCATGGATATTGTCAGGTGCCAACACTGCCAACTCAACTAACATACCGCAACCCATACCCAGTATACAGTGGCCAGTGGCGTAGCCAAAAAAATTCGTGGAGAAATGACTTTTCATTGTTTGAAATGCGTTAAAATGCACTTAATTTCAATTTTAACTTCAAAAACAACACGTTTATTAGCATATTTTGTTCAAAAATTGCTGGTGTGGTGCAAAAACCCCGTATTCTTCGAGTATTATGGCGGCTTTATCTCACAGTTATTTGTATGATTGTGTTTTAGGTACTTAATTTCGATGCACGCGGAAATCGACCCGGTGGGAGGCGAGCTGATGTCCACCCCGCTTCATTGGGCTTGCAGGTGGGGCAGTGTCAGCTGTGACAGTGCATTTTTGTGTCTCGGTCTATGCTGGTTTCTAAGCAAACATGTATATAATAGGGCAAACTTTTTTGGGACCCTCCTCATAGTGCCATACATGTAACGGGGTTAAAATTTTGGGAAGGCATCTCCGGCCAAATTTTGGGGACCCTTCCCCCTTGATCGATCAGAAATATCCTAAATTTTGCCAGAATTTTGGGGACCCTCCCCCCCCGGCCCCTCGATTTGGGGGCGGTGGCTGTCCCCCATCTCCCCCCTTATACATGTATGCATAGTGCCATTTTTTACGCAATTTTACTCAGACCTTTAGGGTTTAACGCCTGTGCGCCAATGGTGATTTTCAGAACCCTTTACACCCCGAGTCCTCGATTAGGGGGTAGGGGATCATCTCTCATCTTTTATTCTGTAAGCCAAAGACTTTTTTGTCGCGAGGATGTAGTAGATGGCTCGTGGGCACGGACTAATTTTGTTTAGAAAATTTTTAGACTATAAACTGTTGTTTTTGAGTCGTGTTTTGATGTTATTTTCATAAAAATGATCTATTAAGTTATTTGCTATGTAATAAAGTTATCTGAACTGGCTCTGGTGGCTATCAAAACCTTTGTAATTATGTATAGAAATTTTTCGGCAAAGAATAGCTGACGTATATGCCTTTTTTTCAGACAAGGTCATCTGAAAATTATAGTGCTCTTGATGGCAAACGGAGCTGACCCAAGCAAAATGGACGGCGAAGGTCAGTAGTTCACAGGGTCACATCAAAAGGGTGAGAGTTGAGACGTATTTATATAATAATAAGTGGTGAAATACAGCGCGCAACGTATATTATCCGATGAATGCTTGTTAAGATAGGTGAAGAAACATAGCTAGAAAAGTAGACAGAAATGTAAATGTATTAAAATGTAAGCATAAATTCATTAAGCATGGTAACCGTGGGTGTTGCCTGCCAGGGTGCGTTGTTAAAGTGAAGGTAAGTCTAGGTGCTCGGGAGAACGACGTAAGTCTCTTTTCTTCGGTTCCCCTCACGCCCACGATCTAATTTTCGTGAGGTCACCCTCAAAATATTCCTAGACATAGACTGCATTGATTGTTTACATAGTAATCACGGTTGGTTGCCATAATGGCCTTTTAGAAAGCAGTGTGTATACATGCATTTATGCGTGGTCTATAGTAGTGCCTTAAGGGGGTAGTGTCGCGAAAGCAGTTTTGCTCATAGGCTGTGCAATAGAACTTTTTGTTTTGAAGTAGTACATGCAATGAGCAGCTAGTCCAACGCTGTATGTATCAAATAATTACTGCCAGACATCACACTATCAATATGGACAAATATCTTGGACCAATCGTCATTAGTAAGCCAGACATCACACAATAGGGACATAAAAGTTCGAAAAATCAAGCCAGATATCAGATTGGCCAGCTTGTGAAGTACACATCATGTGTGGACGCACAATTTTTTGCGACAAATAAGAAAAAAGAAAATTGAAGGTTCGTTTTTCTTCTGATTTGAAAATAAGCGTCTAGATTTTCCACAATTTATCATTATTGCTGTTATTATTTTACAGTTCAAGTACACCTTCACAGTTCAAACTAGTATTACTCCACAGCCGCTACAGCAATCTGCACTAAATTTTGTGTGCATAAACTACAACATATGTGCTATTAGTCTATGTAAAAGAACTAAACCGAAAAGTTGATAAATGTGACAAAAAAATGGAATGTGAATAGGTTTTTTTTCGTCATTTTTCCGACTTTGAGACATTATTGCAAACTATAATGCTGCACCAATTTTGCTGAAACTTGGCAAAATAATTTGCCTTTTGGTAGATTTTTAAAATATAGAAAGAACAATTTCTAACATTTTACTGAACAAGTTTTACAGTCGCGCAAAATCGACTGCTTTCGCGACACTACCCCCTTAATTGTGTGGTCACTGGTGCTTTATGATGAAGGATGTCAGCTTTGGTGTATGTGCTTGGTGCTTTGGGTAGAGTAGAGTAGACTGAATTTGCTAAGAACCACGGTCTTTGGGGAAGCCGAACCTTTCCCTGGAGGGCGCCCTGAGGGACCCCCGGAAGGCCCTGGAGTTCCTGAAACGGGTAGTGCGCCTTTAACTGGATGGATGCCAGCCCGGGCATATGGTGATATGCCACCAACGCGCTGAAGAAGCAAGCAAGTAGGCTGGATGAGTATAATTATATTGAAAACCAGCGTCGGTATGTAGCTAGTGTATAGTCATGTTTGGTTGTGGTGTATTGTTTTAGGTTGCTCGGCCTTGCACTTGGCAGCTCAGTTTGGCCACTCGCCGGTCGTCGGCTATCTGATAGCCAAGGGCCAGAACGTGGACTTGCAAGACCGCAATGGCATGACGCCTGCCATGTGGGCCGCCTACCGCTCTTGCTGGTGAGCCAGTCACTTTACTGTCCCTCAGGCTAGTAGCTCTGGTGTTCATAGATTGGATTATTCGCACCCAGACAACACTTATTGGGCTCACACTGGCTGCTAATCTGCGCGCTAAGTCTGTTCTATGTAGAGCTTCACGAATATTATTGCTAAGCATTATTTTCAAACTGTCTAGTCGGATTAAAATTAACTAGTTTATTTAATGCAGTTAAGCAATGGGCTGATAGCTAGTTTAGCAGAGCAACCAGTACCAATCCAACCAAGTTTACTGCACGAAATACCCACGCACTCACTACACCCAAACTCAAGTGTGTTGGATAGTTTGGGCAAGTTCAGGGTGTCGGACCCCTTTTCAAAATCGAGGAGCCGGGGGGAGGGTCCTCAAAATTCGAGCAAAATTTAGTAAAAGTGGCACTTTTTACGAAAATTTAACAGAATTTGGCAAAATTTAGGGTATTTTTGGTCGATCAGGGAGAGAGGCCCCCCCAAAATTTTGACCCCGTTACATGTATGCTTAGTGGGACTGTGTGGGTTGTGTTTGTGTTTTAGCCTGGACCCATTGCAACTGCTGTGCACCCTGGGGGCGGACACCCGCGTGCGCGACTTTGTGCACGGCAACACGGCGCTCCACTGGGCGGTGCAGCAGGGAAATTTGACTGCCATCAACACGCTGGTCAAAGCCAAGGCCGACCCAGTGGTCGTCAATAAGCAGGTTTGCCTGGTGCACACTCCTATTATACGTTTGGCGCTATCGCACATGAAACCTACCTTTTATATAAGCGCTTGAGCCCAATGTTTAACGTCTTTACGAATTTAGCGCTCTAGTTTTATTTTTAGTGTAATGTTGTTATTCATTTATTAAACTGTAGTCTTAATAAAATCGCTTAGTGACGTATTTTTCTTTACCGGATAAAGGGGGCACTCTGGAAATCAAAGGTTTGGGCAGTATTTTTTTAATGACGAATTTGGACTTGTGTCAAGAATAAATTTGCTCAGAATGATGTGGACTTTTATTTGATATTTTACAAATCTTGAATATAAGACTAAGACAAAGATACGATGAGTTATCGCCTGCCAAAACTTCACAGGCGCACTGCTCTTTTAGACGCGTGACTTTGTCGTGTGATCTAAAATTTTGCGACGAGGGTTATTTCATGCCATACTGTTTACTTTTGTAATACTATTTTACTTATCCACTAAGTTTTTTTACTAAGTTTTGAAGCAACTTTCGATTCCCGGAGCGCCCCCTCTAACGAGCTAATTTTGTTGACGGTTTCAAAATCAGGTTCAACAATAATGGCGTCTCATAACAGACTAAACTCAAACATCATATTAACCATGCTCAACTACACACGCTATGGCTCGATTCATACTTACAGCCGTATGTCCGTTCTGCCGACAAAATGACAAAATAATGACGTCACAGGCGCTGGCTGGTCCACTGCATTAGGCTGCTAGTGACGTCATTCTGCAGGCTGAACGGACATACGGCTGAAAGTATGAATCGACCCGAATAAGTGTGTACATTTCAAATCAATCCTTTTAATAGTCTGGTGGTGGCTTAGAAATGAGTACGGAGCAAAATCGAGCAGCTGACTAATATTGTTGCTGGTTTAGTTTTTGTGAGTGGGTGAGTGTGTCCGTTTGCAGCAGCAGTCTCCCCTAGACTTGGCGCAGGCTCGCAAAGACACGGTGGCCTTCAGACGACTGCAACTAGCCGCCGCCGCTGCTAACAAGCTTTACGTGGGCTTCTGCTACAATCGATTCAAAGCTAGTGCTGTACGTTCAACACTAAGTCTGACCAAAAATTGCTGGATCATGAGACAAAACGAAACACACGATTTCATTAGGAAGCAAGCAAACGTCTGGAGTAGCAGCCGAGCAGTCACAAAAAGTATATAATTACGCCAGGTGTTTTGTCTCACCTCTCAGGGTTCAGCAATTTCTGGTCAGACTTTAGGCTACTACTATTCGATTAATACCACTAGGCAAGCTGCACTTAATGCTTACTTGTACAACCAACCCGGGAACCCGCGAAGAATTTCAAGTAGGTTGTGCACAAAAATATATGTTTGCCGATGTCTTTGAATTGTTTTATTGTATTATTGTATTTTTCTAATATTTTTTGAAATTTTGCCGCAGCTGTCTGCCAACTTTTTCTGCAAAAGATTGGATTTAAATGTTATTCACATTTAAATATATTGAAAAGTTTTTGTTATTTGAATAATCCTGGGCGACTTTGCGTGTCTAATCTCAAAAACTGATGATTTTTTTAGAAATCTGTGCAGTTCTTTTCCGTGTTCGGTCCCCTGCCTGCCCTGATTCTGCCCGCCCTCATTTTGGAGCTCTGGATTTCCTGGTGGCTCAAGGCACTGCTACTTATCGCTTTTGCTATCTCCGCAAACATGACATTCCAGTAAGAAACTGCTCCGTTTGCCATAATTAATAATGTGTCTACGGTCCAATTCCTATAATGGATTAAACGGATTAGATTAAAATTTGTTTGCCTAATAACTTATCTCGATGCTGAGGTAGACTTAAAAAAATGTTGTGGACAAGCGGGAGGTGCTACAAATAGTTGCTATCGCAAATTTCGTATGATTCGATGAACGATGTCATGAGTTTTTGGCAAATCAAATTTTAATCTAATCCGTTTAATCCAATTTAGGAATATTGCCCCTTGGTGTCACAGATAATTGTATTGTGGTGGGATTTGTAATAAAATTGCATGGTTCATGTTATCTCAAGGCTTGTCGTTTTATTCTCACGCAAAAATTACAATATTACAATGTTGATAAATATTTAGTGTTATCCATGGCTGAAAGTAAGTTGAAGTTTACGGCAGGAAGGATAGCAGTTTATCCATAGGGATATTCTTTGCAAAAATAGTCAAAACGATTGTGTAATTTTTTTACAGCAGCTGACCCAAACTTGTCCTTGTCTCTGTCCTTTTGTCCTGAAGGACAATGTAGGAACACAGTGATTAGTACTGGTGCTAGACAGGTCCGCCGTTGGATCCTCTGGTTGACTTAATGGGCACCAGAAGACTTTCTAGGGAGGTTAAGGCTCGATTCATACTTTACAGCCGTATGTCCGCTCATCAGGTAAAATTATGGAAAATGTCACGCCACAATCTGATCTTATCCACTATTAGTGGCGTGATTATTTCGAAATTTTGCTGGCTAAGGCTCGATTCATACTTTCATCCGTATGTCCGTTCAGCCTGCAGAATGATGTCACTAGCATTAGGGATGGAAGTGTCGGTCTCGGTCTCGGTCTCGGTCTCGGTCAAAACCCGAGACTAGCCCAGTCTCGGTCTCGGTCTCGGTCTCGGTCTCGGTAGTCGAAAAGTCTCGGTTTGTACCCGGTCTCGGTTTTTCAAATCTGTAAAAAATTTTCCTGTGGTCCCCCCTTTGGTTTATATTTTTGGCAGGAAATTTTTTTCGGAAGTGTTCATTTCACCAAAATTTCACACCAAACAGTGAAATTCTGTTATTTTTTTCGAAAAAACTTTGCCGTGGTTGTTTAGTTTATCAGTAAACACAGTGCACACACAAATGTATACACATATGTTTGTGATTAGCAAGGGCGTAGCCAGGGGGGGGGGGGGGGTCGCGGGGGCCGCTCCCCCCCCCCCTTTTGGTCGAACCTGAAGAAATTGTCAACAAGGGTCCCCCCTTTGGTTTTATTCGCCCGGCCTAAAAAAATTTCTGATACGTCTCCGATTGACCAATTTGGCTTAAAAATCAAAAATTTCCCCCCAATTCTTTTCTGGGGGCTGCCGCCCCCAGACCCCTGCGACTATCTGGCTTACTTTTCTTTGTTATTATCTTTTGTCAAAGCCTATGCATGTATACACTAGTACATAATGCTACATTTATATACTTGTGCAACATACTGTCTGACTGTCTGGTGTGACGGTATATACCATCTTTTTGTTTTAATTTTCCTGTCAGAAAAAATTTCTGATACGTCTCCAGTTGACCAAATTCGATCTAAAAATTGGAAAACTTTTTTCTTGGGGCTGCCATTCTGCCAACCGCAAACGCCTGCAACTTAGGTTTTTGGTATATATCTTGCGTTTGTAAACGTCCGTCCTAAAAAAATTTCTGATACGTCTCCAATTGACCAAATTTGGCCTAAAAATACAAAATTCTGTTAAATTTTTTCCTGGAGGCTTCCGCCCCCAGAGCCCCGCTGTTCTGTGGTTTATTATTCCTTGTTATATTGTATTTCATCAAAGCCTATGCATGTCTACAGGAGTAGATTACCGTATGCTGCATTTACTTGTGTAATACGCTGTCTGATGTGACGTCAGACGATCCCATCTTTAGTTTAAATTTTCCTTTCTGATACGTATTCGGTGGGCCAAATTCGGCCTAAAAATTGAAAAAATCTTTAATTTTTTCTGGGGACTGCCGCCCCCAGACCCCTGCAACCTATGGCTCAATGGTCTTGCGTTTTCCTTGCGTGTGTGAGTACTCAAATCGCGAAAAACTTGCTATAACTGAGTGAGCCAAAAAAGTTGACAAGGTGCGACCCCCCCCCCTTTTCAAAATCCTGGCTACGCCCCTGGTGATTAGGTTTCTTATTTCATACGATCTATCAAGTCTGTCTGTCTGATTATTATTATATTTTATTCTTAAGTATTAGTGTTTGGCTGGTCAACTTTTTTACGCCAATTGGTGGCTTTACCTACTTAAATTAAATTTCAACCAGTATTTTAGCAAAAATCAAAAGCAAAGATCTGTGAAAGTTCAACTAAACGCACTACTCAGAACCATGCGGTGACACATCTAGTTCGGTGGATGAGAAGGGAACATCTACTACTCCCAACTAAAATATAGTCCCAGCCCCAGGGGGTTAAGGGGTGCCCCACTCAAAGAGGGGTCACGCCGTAGGCAAACAATGAAAGAGCGTCACGGCGCAGGTCTAATTTTTGAGCCAAACCCTTTCTATCTAGGGTGTATTTTAGCAGAACATTGATACTTCCAATACAACGGAGCTATTTTTAAATAAATTCGAACCAAACAGTGTCAAAATTTGCTATTTTCTGGCATGCACAAGGACTAATTGCGTCTGTTTTGGAACAGAGGTCAAAATTTCACAATATTCAAGAAGACATGGCCCCACAGTCCCACACAAACGGGGGAAATAACCAGCAATGTAAACAAAATTGTCGTGATGTAGCTGTTAGTTCTATACATATATATAAAGGGTGTCTGACCATGGTCCTGTAATTTTGCCTAAAAATTTGTAAAAAGTCATCAAATCAATAGGTAAAAAATGGCAAAAAATGACCCAGTCTCGGTTTTGGCGGTCTCGGAATTTGGTCTCGGTCTCGGCAGTCTCGGTTTCGTGGTCTCGGTCTCGGTCTCGGTCTCGGAAAAAAAACCGAGACTTCCATCCCTAACTAGCATCCTAGTGCAGTGGATCAGCCAGCGCATGTGACGTCATCAGTTCGTCATTTTGTCGGCTGAACGGGCATACGGCTGTAAGTATGAATCGACCCTAAACGGCCATATGGCTGTAAGCATGAATCGAGATTCGAGCCTAACCGTGAAGCATTGGCATGATATTGACGTCTTGCTTGACTGCAGATATATGAAGTCGGCCCAGTTGATGATGCTAATCCCCCTGGGCGTCTACCTGTGCACCAAGCTCTATTTGTACGGCACCTTCCTGCTCTGGCTCTGGTCTTGCTTCCCCCTCCCCTGGGCCCTCGCCCTGGCGCCCCTCATCACTGGTCTGCTCGGCTACTCCTTCTTCAAAACCTGGATTTCCGACCCGGGTCTCATCACGTCTAGTCATCAGGAGAAACTCAAAGTGGGCCTCACTTGAGCTTAGTATCTGGGGACAAAGGGGGGGGGGGTTGGGCACGGTTTTTTTTCAAAATCGGCACTGTGTAAATGTTGTGTAAATTAAGAATTTGCTGTGTAAATTAAGGTTATGTTGTGTAAATTTTTGAAAGTGTGTATTTAGGCATTTTTTAGTTAAAAAAATTATTTTTTTGCACTTAAGGTGGCGCTCCTGAAATGTGGGTTTTGGCCATTATTTTGAAAACGCGCAACAATAAACATGCATCGTAAGAACAAAAGTTGATCAGAAGTGAATTTCCTTCAATTTGATGTACATATCACATAAAAATTTTTTTGAACATTTTTGAGCAAATTTCGTCAAGAAAAATATATTTTCACGGAAATGCCTTAGCAAGCCAGTGCATTTACATGTATGTAATGAATTTGAAAGGCTGAAAAACACTAGCAGTTGTGTTTTACTGAAACGTAATTAAAAATTTTTTTGTGTTTCATTGAGTGTGGTATGATTTTTTTGTGAACTAACGCGATACTTTCTGCATGAGACAGAAATATAGTACGTGTGAATACTAACGCAAATTTTCGGCTTGCGATTTTAAAAAATTGGCTCGACAAAAAAAGTTAAAATTTGGCCCATAAATGCAACTTGTCATCTTCGAGCGGTCGCAAAATTTGATTTTTGGCAAATCGATAGTATCTAAAAAATTTAGCCAAATTTATGTTTTTCAAAAATCGCGATTTTAGTGTTTTTCGATATATCAATCATATTCATCAAAAATGACTTTTTGCGACCGCTTGATCACGTTGAGGCGAGCAAAATGAGCTATTGATTGTGCAACAGCTACTTACTTGCGAAGAGAAATCGCAAGCCAAAATTCCACTCACGTTTGGTCTACAGTGAATGCTAATTTGTATCAATCAACTTAATTTTTTGTATTTAGGCATACTTTTACACCAACTTGCTATTGTGTATCTAAAACTGGCCCCAAATTGCCGTTTTTTGAAAAGTCACATTTCAGGAGCGCCACCTTAAAAACCCATATTTTGACTTTGCGACTTACGAAACCACAAAATTAAAAAATTATAAAGAATGGGCATAGAGTGTACGCTGTGCACCCTAGTGCCGACTGCACCCGAAAAACGCTTGCTACGCAGGTTTACACAGATCTGTTTCATCAGCCAGATCCTACACATTTTTTAATTCCGGGTTTAAAACGTGCCGTGTAGTTTTGAAAGTACTTAGAACTTAGAAGTATCTCATACATGTAAGAGCACCAAAATTTTGGGTATATACCCCTGCCCCCTGGTGGAGGACCACTCTCCCCCGAATCAACCAACCCTCCTCTCCCAAGACTGACGCAATTTTTACATTTTTTTGATAAAAGTTATGTAAAAATCGCTTAAATTTCATCAAATATGGCAGGTAAAAATCGCTTAATTTCATCAAGTATGGCCAATTTTTAAGTGCCAGTTTTAGGAAGCCCGCAGAAACTGAGGATTTTTTGTTTTTGAGTCAAAAATGAGTTATTTTTATTACAAAGCGGTCACAGGCCGCAGTCGCCACTTGGCGATTTTTTGTAATTTTTACTACCAAAATAGGTAGTTTTATCAACATTTGCGCGGAAATAGGGCTGTGTAAATCAGTGTGTATTTTTATTTTTTGCTGTGTAAATTAATAGGCCGATATTGTGTTAATACACCCTATTTTACACAAAAAACCCTGGGTTGGGTTATGCTTATAATTTTCCGTTGAGTTTTAATGTGGGCTTTAGAGAGGAATTTCCTACCATTTTACAAGTTTTTTTGCATGGCAGCGTTTTTCCCCCTACCATAGATGGGCGTGGGGTAAGTTATGGGGGGGGGGGTTAGGATTGCTCTGCACCGACCCGACCTCGCTCGCCCCCAGAAAGGTCACTTCCCCCCCCCCCCAGATCAGCTTTTACTCCCCCCGCGTAGTTTTACTTTTATAATGATTGGCGTAGCACCCCCTCCCCCAGATTTCCCCCCTGTGCCCCCTCCCCTAATGTACTGGTTGTGTTGTAGCTAATCCGGGAGCTGGCCGAGGGTGTGGTGGAACTATCACCGGCCCAGTTTTGCACCACCTGCCTTGTGCGCCGCCCGGCCCGCTCCAAACACTGCGCCGTCTGCAACCACTGTGTGGCTACCTTTGATCACCACTGTCCCTGGGTCGCCAACTGCATTGGTACGGCACAGGATTTTTTTGGGGATGACAAAAACACATGTTCGACATCACACACAACAGATGGCATGCTCAGGCTTATGACTGTTGATAGGCTAAGGGTCCATTCATGCTGACGGTCGTATGTCCGTTCATGCGGCAAAATTATGAACAAATCAAGCCAGCAATAGTGTCTATAATAGATCAGATTGTGGCGTGATTATTTCGTAACTTTGCCGGCTACGCTGTGGTTGTAGCTATGGACCAAGACTTTAGTGCGTCTTATACCTTCTTTGTACTTCAAAACTGCTCGATGGAACCCATGACTGTTTATGTTTTTATGGAGATCTTGTAGTCAGCTTACACACCAAAATTTAGCCGTAAAAATCTCTATGCTAGAAGAGCTGATGAGACTTTCTGTAGGGACACGTATTAACTAAGCTAATAGGTTCTGATGGGTCAATTCATAGTTTCATACTCATATTAAAGTTTATCTAATAAAAAATATCTAATAAAGTTTATTTAATTTCATAATAAAATTTCGTGTGCCGTTTATGCATTTACCACAGACAATTAACTCAATTTAATTTAGTTGATTTTATTTAATTTTAAAATAGTTAATATTAATCTGAGAAGTTACCATTTTTCAGTGTTTGGCTTGTTTAAATATATGCCAGACTTAATTTAACGTAGTTTAAATCCGAATTTGTGTTGTTGTTTTGTTAATTTGTTTATTTTATTTAATTTGTTATAATGATTGTTTTAATTTTAAACTATTTCAGGCGCTAACAATCACCGCCATTTTGTGATCTATCTAACGTCTCTGACTGGAGCTCTAGTATTGTACATTATTGGTATTGTATTGTGTAAGTTAATGATTTGTTGAATTTGCATTCTACAGTTTACTGTCACTCAAGGTTTTATGAATGTTCTCAGCACTTTGAAAGCTTCAGCTTCCAAAGACGCCCAAAACTAGCTGGCGGCGTGGTATTTAAAATATTCTATGTCTTTGTTTACTTTTTGTTAATAATAACGTCATGTTTGTTTGTGTGTAATCCTTCAACATAATATTGTCATAACACCTTTGATTATAGCAGCGGTAAGGTATGATTGGAGACGTGTGTGAAGTAAAGGTGTGTGTGTTGACTGACGTCTTGACGGACTGACGGATTGGTAACAGTCTAGCCTCTAGCGAACGTGTCTTTCCATCCTGCAAGGCTCATCACATAAACATATAAATTTCAAAATTATATAACTAAGCCTCAGTCTAAGCCCAAATTAAGCTTTATACTTACGTTGGGAGTGGGACTAAGCGTAAGCCTAAATCCTAACCTAAGCCTATATTTCAATATTTTTGTAAAAATACACGCACACTCATACGTGTTGAGCCTTGCAGGACGGAGAGCTCAATATCTTGCTGTGTGTGTTGACAGATTGGTACCAGTGGTGCGAGGGTCTGCGCCTGTCCAGCCTGACCTGTCGACCGCTGCTGACGTGGGGTCTGCTGAATGCCTGTTTCCACATCACCTGGGTTCCTGTCATGCTTATGTGCCAATTGTATCAGGTAAAGCAATACCCACGACTCACCAGTTCCAGACGTTATCACATATTCTTATGTCCGTTCAGTTTTTACTAGTCGTTAGCAATGATAATCAAATGTAGCTGTGTGACGTGAGTTTTTTTGGAGTTTGTTCTCTGAACACAGACACAGACCCGCACGAATTAAAGTCCGACTAAAATGATAGAAAAGCTATGCCTAATCTTCTTGAGTCAATTGTACACAGCACCTAAAAGGGTGTGACTGGTGAGCATAGATGCACGGGGGCAATCGACAGAATGGACTGCGTGCCTGAGCCCTGGCGAAAAGGGGGTGGTCCCTGGTTTTGTTTTTCCAACCTGCGACGGCTGACTAATTTGCGCCAATGTTTCCGATTTCAACTATTTTTTGGGGGCATTTCTTGGTCATCTGATGGAGTTACCCCTACCTTTCCTCATGTGTATCTACGCTTTAAGGGTCGATTCATACTTATACCCGTATGTCCGTTCAGCCGACAAAATGACGAAATAATGACCATACATGTAACGGGGTCAAAATTTTGGGGGCCTCTCCGGCCAAATTTTGGGGACCCTCCCCCCCCCCAGATCGACCAAAAATACCCTAAATTGTGCCAAATTTTCTGCCAATTTCGCCAAAAAGTGCCATTTTTTCAAAATTTTGCCCAAATTTTGGGGACCCTCCCCCCCGGGTCCTCGATTTTGGGGGGTACCCCCCCTCATACATGTATGATAATGGCGCTGGCTGATCCACTACACTAGGCTGCTAGTGACGTCATTCTGCCGGCTGAACGGACATACGGCTGTAAGTATGAATCGAGCCTAAGCATGATCGGGTAATCTCCAATTATTTCACCACAGTTTGCTGATTTGTGTTTGTCTAGATTTTCTGTCTGTCCATGACCACCAACGAGCGCATGAACGTTCACCGCTATACCCATTTCCACATCGGCGGAAGTCGCTACCGCGTCAGAAGTCCATTCTCGTACGTGAGCGAGCAGCCGTTGCATTGAATCTATCTAAATAATATTTGACTGTGTAGTCGGAGAAAAGAGTTCTGCTTGCGTCTGCTTATCTTTGCGCATAAACCCAAAAATCCCTCTTGACTAACTGTAGTTGTGTACACCTTTTTGTTGTGTACAAAAAATAGTCACCGTTACTGGCAAGTTTAAACCAAAATTCTCTCGATGCAAAGAAATCTGCTGTCAAGTTTTTTGTCGTCACAAATTTTGCGTCGTTTGTCACGCATGGCACTTGCCCAAGCTTGTTTGCTTCATTTTGTGAAAAAAGTGCGCAAAAAAGCGAAAAAATATTGTTTAAGCTCGGATTTTAGCCAGAGGTAACCTACGTAATATGAGCTTGGCCGTCCACAACACTGTGATGTAGGAGTAGGGTCTCTGAAAAAATTTTCTCAAAAAGTGTTTTCTGACTTACATAATATTATTGTCTGCCTTCGAATGTACGATAACCAAGTTCAAGCTTTTGCCATCTGCAGTGTGGAACATTCATGTAGTAGCGAAGCCTCCTTGCTAGAGTGTAGAAAACGCTTTTAGCGTTCGTTCATACATTTTGCGGTATATATATATATATATATATATATATATATATATATATATATATATATATATATATATATATATATATATATATATATATATATATATATATATATATATATATATATATATATATATATATATATATATATATATATATATATATATATATATATATATATATATATATATATATATATATATATATATATATATATAACATACAATACAGTAAAATTTAAAGACTTGAGTATTCACTATTCAATAGTTACACGCAGTGGCGAAGCGTGAGAGTTGCAGTGGTCTGGGGCGGCAGTTCCTTGAAAAAAAAACTCGTGACTTGAAAGAATTATGGGCCGCATTAGGTCAATTGGAGGCGTATCGAAAATTTTTGGCCGGGCCACAAAAATCAGGCTTGAAAATATACAGACCAGCAAAAATTTGACGAGTTAGCAAGTTTTTGATGACTTTAGCGCATATTTGGAAAGTTTTTCTGAAATTTCGATTTGAAAATCCGATGTTTCGGCACTTTTTCTGGCCAACCCAACAGAACTTTCATTCTTATTTAACAAACAGTGCGTCACAGGATCATAATTATAGCTAAAATTTTGTGCGAAATGTTAGAATCAAGTGCGGCGTTTCGCACTTTTTGACGGAAAAAACACTGGTTATAGATACGATCATGATTATTTTTGGATTTTATAGACCACATTTAGTTTGGTAATGAGCATTGGTTGTCAAGAGCTTAATTTTTTCGCAAGCAGTGTTAGTTGATCAAAATGTACTTTGCTTACAAATACAAGCTTTATCAAGCCTTAGCCTAAGCCTAAGGCTAGCCTAAGCCTAAGCCTATATCATTGAGCGATTCCAATAAGACTTTTCGACCAAATGGGACATTATATGAGCAATGCTGGTCTGCTGAAGACAACACTAAAGCGGAATGAAAAATGAGACAGAACGGACGAAACTCCGCAAATTCTTCGTAGCAGCTGATCAGAAGAAATTATTCCTGTTTTTGTCTGTAATGACGCGTATGAACTGGGCTTAATACGAACAAGTATGGACCAGGTTTAGTTTTTTGGTTTTTTAAAATTTTGTTTGTTATGTATAATATTCGTAGTGTGAAAAATTGATGATTGTTATGATGATGTAATTTTTTCTTTTTTCAGAAAGGGTTTTTGTCAGAACATGCTGCGCTTTTGCAATTGCTGGCAGTACAAAGATACGCAGTCGGCGGAATGGGACTCGGCCCTCAAGACGGCCAGCAGACATTCCGCCACTTCTGCTGTGTAGTATCGCATTGGGTACTGGGTGTTCAATCAAACCGGGGGGGTTGTAGTCACCTAATTCATGCTTGTCCGTGTCCTTAGCCTTGTCCTCTTGTCCCAGTGTTTCCCTAGACGATTTCGAAAAAGCTGCACAAACAAGTGTGATACTATTTTTTGCGCATCAAGGTGCTGTGCGGCTGTGTGCAGAAATTTGTAATTTCATGCAGGGTTTTTTCAAAATTTACATGGAAAACACAAAAAACCGTGATTCTATCCGATTCTCCATAGCATGTGAGCAAAATTTGTCCTTGTCGCTGTTTATGTGTCCTTTAGGATTTGTGAACCAGCATTTCAAGACGAGTGTTCCTATTCCATTGAAAGTATTCAAGTTTTGCGATGACGACTAAAGTGCAGGACTTAAGTTAATTTTCGGACAGTATTAGTTGGCTTTTGCGGTCATGTGTGAATAGGTGTTAGTGCAGGCTCACTTAACTTGCTGGTTATATATATATAATGTTATTAATTGACGTTTTAATGTATATCTTAAACTTAGGTGAAGCGAAAAGAACGATGCCTTGCTGTATTTTTTATGTTACTGTGGCAGATGCAAAAAAATGAAAACTCAGGTTTATTGTTTATCGTCTCGTAGATTTGCCAAAATGTATTTTTAAAATTTTTGTTCTGAGTGTTTTATTTTTGTATAATTTGTGTTGAGTTGTGAATTTATCTGTGATTTTAAGTCTGACCAAAATATGCTGAAGACACGTCGTCATGTGATTTTATTGCTAACAAAACGATGCAATTTATCAACAGGACAGCAAAAAGTCAGCATGTAGCCTTCAGCTGGTTTGGGTCAACAACATTAATATCAAGAGTACATAATAGCGTCTCACTCTATATAGAAGAAGAGTGAGACACTCTCCAGCCTGCCTGTGTTCTAGCACAGGCAGATGCGCTCGTCATTTCCAGCCCACATGTTGACATTCTATGCAACATGTGACTGGCCAATCAGAAGCGCGCTTCTATTCTCTGATTGGCAGACGCCTGTGCACGTGCTCCAATCATAAAACGGGATATCGATAAAGGTTAATAACTCATTCTTTATTCACTGTCTGCTTGTAAAAACATTAAAAAAGGTTCGCAAATACCTTTGGGGATATTTTGGCAAACTTTGAGCGATATTGATTGAGAAACTTTGAAGAAATTCAGAAAAGTTTATATCTCAAAAGTTTCTCAATAAATTTCGCTGAAAGTTTGCCAAAATATCCCTAGAGGTATTTGCAAACCTTTTTTGATGTTTTTGCAAGCAGACTATGAATAAATAATGAGTTATTTAGCTTTTATCCCTATCTTAATGCTTATCAACGCATCAGCTATTATATGCTAAAGTGTGTTACGCAGGGAATCTACGCGCTGATTGGTCAGCCACATGTTGAATAGAATGTCAACATGTAGCCTGAAAACGACCAGCGCATCTGCCTGTGCTAGAATACAGGCAGGCTGGAGAGTGTCTCACTCTTCTTCTATTTAGAGAAGCTATTATGTACTCTTGTTAATATGCATCTTGCTAAACTGTTCTTTAGCTTTATCAGCCCTGCAACTAGAATTTGGTGCATTTAATTTATGTATACAATTTTGGTAAATAACAGGGCGTCAGATTGACATTGCTCATTTCGAAGTAATACAAGTATACACACGAAAGTTAACTAATTTCTCCATACTAATTTTGCAACGAATTTTTGTTATCAATTTTGTGAAGTTTGCCAGTAAAAAGTTCTAGACGTGTGAATTCGTGAATTTTTATATTTATTTGATTACAGCCAATCTTAATTACACTGCTTTGATGGGATAATATTTGTTACTTCGAAGAGAGCTTGAGTATAATTGTCAAGCTTCCTGTGAAGCTTACTGAATTAATTTATTTGTTTTAATGTGATTTTTAGTGAGAATATGTTATGTAACCTAAAACTTGTAAGCTCGTATTGTCATTCTATTTTGGTTGGGGCCACAGCTCAACAACTTTAGTATATGCGGAGGGGAGACGTTTGTTATGCCGCCATTAAACGTCGTTTGGTTTAGAGGCTTAGTTTGTACATAAAAACTGACCAGCGTAGTTTTTTACTACAGAAATTTCTTGACGTTTGAATTTTTAATCTTTGTCATGTGGTTGTTTCAAAACATATATTATTCTCAGAGATGCACGAGAGCAATCGGCGAGTGGGGGTGCCCAACACCTGGCAGACAGGGGGGGGGGGTGGTCATGGTGTTAGTTGATTTCCGGCGACAGCCAAAACAATTTTTCACTTTTTCGATTTTCAACGCATTTTTGGGGCACTTTTTTGACCGCAGCCGTAACAATTTTGCGATTTCTCGATTACTCAATTTTGGTACATTTTTTCGACAATCAGAGGGGGGGTGTCTGGTGACTGAGGGGGGGGGGGTGGATACGTCCCCTTAACCCGCCCCTATGTGTATCTATGCTTATTCTTCATGGTGGAATGGTGATCATCCAATCCAAGAGGACTGCGTATTATTAAGGATTTTTGCTGAAAGCTTAGCTGGTTGTATCAACTTTTTTTACGTTGTTTTCTTATTTTAGAATAAGCTTTAGTGTACGTTTATTTTTAGTCTGATATTGTTGGTTTTTTACTTTTGCTAGATACTGCTTTTTAGTATTTAATGATGCTTCAATTCCATGACAATGTATAATGTGTTTTGTACATCTTTGGAAGTTGAACCAAGAGTAAGATTATGATGCTCTTCCCCATTGTGCTTTTGGACGACTGTTCAATGCGGAGCGCAAAATAGCCACTTTGAACGATTTTCAATGTGGGGGTGTACCCTCTGCCCTCATTTCAGCACATGAAAGAAAATTCAGATCATTAATGTACAGAACTAAAATGGGCCCCCCTTATTTCAATTACATCAACGTAGTCGCCCGGGGCCGTTCTATTGATGTGCGCGATTGTAGGGTTAATTACCGCGTTAACTTAACATTGATGGAGGCTCCTGGGATAGCCTCCTCATGGCTGTACATTAATGATGGGGATTTCGATTAATATACTGAAATGGGAGAAAGGTAGTGGAGGATACTCCCCCTCTGAAAACCACTGGGCGGCCCTCCAAAGGTACGAGTATCATGCTCTTCCTATTATGTGCTCTTTGTTTATGAGTTTTTAAGATTTTTTTTGTAAATCAATTAATATTGAAATTCAATTAGAGGATGTACGTAGTTGAAGTAGTGCTAGTGAGTATGTTTGTATGTAAGGTGGCTTTGTACTCTGTTTGCAAGAATATACCGTGCTAAACCTCATGCACAAATGTTTTAATAAAAACTTTTTGAAAGTTGTCAATGTTAAGTTGCACTTTTCTCATTGGAGGGAAATACTTTGGGCTTAGAGAAGAGTCGATTTTCTGTACGGCCATACGGTCGGATCATGAACAAATTTCTGGAAAAAAGTCTGGAAATATCCAATTTAAATCTCTTGATTCGTTATACAACCAACTGGTCTTTAGTGCAAGGCGGTAATAGGCTAATACAATTTTGATAAATATACGTATTTCATTCATGTTATAATTGGATGTTATGTCATTCATGTCACAGGTGGATGTAAGGTGATCTTTCTACGGGTACGAACAGGTTAAACCCGGTTCATTCTTGTCCGTAAGGCTTCTTTAATTCACAGTTGCCCGGATGTCCTACGAACTTGCCTGTGAGTGTCCGTAAGGCCTGTCCTGATGTCCGGGAAGTCAAGTGGAATTTAGTTCAACTTTTGTCCGTGTCCTTAAGGAATCAGATGAAAGCTTTTTTAAGAATTACGTTGTACGTGCGTGTACAATATTCCTCCGCGCAGAGTGAAATAATGCTAAATTGGTCGTAATTTCAGTTAAGCAGCTTGCTCTCTATGTGTGCAGAACGTTTTTATTATCGATGTTTCTAAACTTGCGTTCACACAGTTCTGCGGCACACCAAAACGTGTTGGTGTTACTTTGTATGCATGCCTGTCAGTGTCAGCATAAACAAACTGTTACGGACAAACTTCCTGACACAGACAACTGCCTACAGTTCAACACCAGCATGAACTACGCTTAACTCGGTTACAAGTATGTACGTGTGTACTAGTGATGTGGATCGGATCTCCGGATGCTTGATTGGCGATCCGATCCGATCCAGGCCCGGATCGGTCGATCCGATCCGATTAAACATTACGTAACCTTGATGAAAGCTAAAAATCTTGTAGAAATATTGTTAAGTAATGATTTATTATAATGTGTATATTGCTTTAAAAATTTAATGAGTTTATAAAAATGATAATATGGCATTTTTGTAATGAGAGCAACTGGTCACATTCCCATGTATCACGACTTTTACTACCCCCCAGAAATAGAAATAGCGGCAACCTGGTACTTCACCCCTCGTTATCTTGGCAGACCAGTTTTTCACCTATACACCTCCCTCGTACTAAATTAGCGGCAAGCCTACATTTTCCACCCCTCGTTATCTTGACAGACTATGTTAGTACCTTTACACCCCCCTCAGACAGATTTAGCGGCACTTAAATTTCTACCCCTTGACATCTAGAGAGACTTTTTTGTACCCTTACGTCCTAGGCCTTCGTGCGCTTCTCATACGTGTGGTAAAGTATAAATAAAAATACATCCTGTACATCGATTCTCCATCACTTCAAAAACAGAATTGTTGAGCCCACCCCCCCCCCCCCGCTGTCAATCGGCTATTAGCGCTATAGCCACTATTTGACTAGGAATAGCCGGTATAGCCTGGCTATAGCTCGGCTGTAGACGTTTCACAGAATTGTTGAGCCCACGCTGTCAATCGGCTATTAGCGCTATAGCCACTATTTGACTAGGAATAGCCGGTATAGCCCGGCTATAGCTCGGCTATAGTCTTTTCACAGAATTAATGAGCCCGCGCTGGCAATCGGCTATTAGCGCTATAGCCGTGTTTTGACTAGAAATAGCCGTTAATGACCGGCTATAGCTCGGCTATTGCCGGCTCAGAAGGGTGTTCCAGCATGAAAGCTACAGATTGAAAAAAGTTGTGTGGCCTGGTCAGAATCGAACTGCCAACCAATCGGTTACCAGTTCAACAGCTTTCCTATTGAGCTACAGGCCACCTGAAAGCCTATCAATAAACTATCTATATAAGTAGATCAATTACACAGTTCAGTGTCATGCTAACAGAGTTACAGGTGACGTCAGAACATGGTCACTATGTGTAAAACAATCATTTTTTGCCACGGGGTGTCCCCCCCTTTTTCTATAATTAAATTATTGCTCAATATACCTACATTTTTACTGTGCCCCATTGGAGCAAGTTTTTGTCGTTCGTTCAAAATCTGCAGTTATTGCGAGTATTCCAGATGAGCAA
>JASANF010013591.1:0-15551 GCA_030248245.1 Trissonchulus sp. WLG1_4
AGTTCTGGACTTCTTTACATTCTACTTACATACATACATGCTTTTTAATTCATCAATTATTAACAGCAAAAAACAGCAATATATGCAAATTTGAATGTTAAATTACGTTAACCAAACATTACACAGCACAATGGTTACCTTGGCAACATCGACCAATGGTGATCGTTTGCCTTCAGTAGTAGTAGTAACACCAGTCAAGTGCAAACTGCTGGTAAGACCAACAGCAGCGGTGCGCTCCAGAGTGGGGTAGCGCAGTGGCTTGGGCGGGGGTGGCGTTTCGCTGGCGGTTGTCTGGACTGGGAGCCAGGACGGGACGTTGACGGGCTGCCCCAAGTTCGAGCCACCTAAAAAATAATAAATAAATAAAAAGAATAAAAACTAAGCCAACAGAAGTCCACAAAAATTACTTCAGCAGATTAGACTCAAAACAATATGGTAATAAATTTATGAACGAAGCGCGGGATAATGTACCCGAATGCAACTTTGACACAAAGTGCCAGATAACGGATAAAGTTTTTTCAAGTAATCATCTTTTTGGTGACAATCCGCAATTTTAGCAAAAAATGATGCACCGATCCTATGGTATTCTGTCCAAGTTCCCTAATAAACTAACTAAATTTCATCGAGATGCCTTATATTATAATATGCTGCTGAACGCGCTTATCGCTTAAATTTACACAACGTGAAAAGCGAACTCTGGACTTTTTCAAGGGAGAAGGAGCCGTCTGAAACCGAGAAAAGTTAGTGCACAATTTGGGGGAGCAAGTTTCTGGGTATCCTCTCCCTCTACTGTTGAGAGGTGGCACCCCACCTCTGCTTCAGCCAAAATTTTCCCACCATCTGAGACGCTCAACCCATCCACCCAATGCCATAAAAATAAGACCAAAACGAGTTAAAACAAAATCTCGCAAACAAGGGTCGTAATATAAGGGTTAGTACTACTACTACTACTACTACTACTACTACTACTACTACTACTACTACTACTACTACACTACAGTGCTTACGAAAAATATACTAGGCAGCTAGCATAGAATAAAAGCATGGTAATAGCTAAATATCTGAAATTTATCTCCAAGAACAAACCCCTACGGACGAAGCATTTGAGGACATAGACTGTGAGTGATCATTTGAACTGCGATCGCTGTTGGCGGAGGAATTGGTGGAGTGATCTCGACTGGGCTGATTGTGTTCGGCTGATTCGTTGGCCAAGGCCCGGGCCACCACACCACCGCGAGTGCTGGACAGATTGGTGGTCGACTGAGACAGCTGGTGCTGGGCGATAATGCGTTCATCCGTATAGAGCTGTCTGAACAGATGTCAAAAAAACAGTTGCACCACTTGAGAAAACTAAACATATGTTTTCGTTGCGAAAAGAATAGATTTTGACTATCAAGAGTACAGCAAGCAGTCGCAGAAATCATGTCATTAAAATAAGGAAATGGCGCAACCTTTTTGTCAGACTTTAGTAAAAAATATTGATGGTTGCAATTCATTCTTTCCGTAATGAAATCATGTGTTTCTTTTCTTCTCAAGGCCCACCATTTTAGGTCTGACTTTAGTGAAAATCACCGGCGCACACTATCTCGGTTTCCAAAATGCTTAACACCAAACCTAATGTTTAACTGACTAACGCACAGAGCAAGTGAGTGACTTTTTCTGTTTATCATACGCATATCTACAGTCTGACCAATTAATGCTGGACCCTGAGACAAAAAGGAACAGGCGATTTCATTATGAAATGAACGAATTGCGAGCATGAAGAGTAAAGCGAGTAGTCGCAAAAATCACGAAACCTATTTTCACTCACGGTTCAGAAGTTTTCGGTCAGACTTTAGTATCTGCACTTGGTACTGGAAACGCATACAAAAGAAATATGCGGATAGCAAAATAAATTCTGGCTAGCCTGCGCATACAAGTTCGTGAGAACGAAAAAATCTAGATATCTATTTGTCAGCAACTGGGCCTCACTGTAGATGTGCTTTGACGTCTTGCATTGAGGGTCGGTCAAAAGGGTCATAGCGCCACATGTGAGCCAAGAAGGCGTAGAGTCTGGGCGGGCAGTCAGCGGGCAACGGCAATCGCTCGCCCATCTCCAGTCGTTCAATCATTTCGTTGTTGGGCACCCCGCGGAATGGCTTCAAGCCCCAGCTCATGATTTCCCAAATGCACACTCCTGCAACGACCGTACGTGTATATTATAAGGGTCGATTCATACTTATATCCGTATTTCTGCTCAGCCGGCAAAATTATGAAATAATCCCGCCAAGAATAGTGTATAAAACCAGATTTTGGCGCGATTATTTGAATTTCGTAATGTTGCCGCTCCGATATGATGGACTAGAGAAGACCCTAACGTTAGCAGCAAAACAGTAGTTTACTACAATATTTTAGTAAATTAACTATAAGGTAAATTACGCAGTATAAATTATCTTCTGTAGGAACAGTAGTATGGAGTAATTAGCGAGAGAGGGTCCGCAACACTGCAACAGTACACGATCTCTAAGGATTAACAAGTGATGCTAGGTGTCAACGCAAACAAGGTTCACAATCGTCGTCTATTTGAAATTGACTGAAACAAAACGTCTGTGGTCTTTACACAAAATGTAAGCGCCAGCTCAAATTTGCCAAACTCAGTCTTCGGTGTCACTGTACTCATTCAGAAAGTGCTAACATTAAAATGTCTTACCGAACATCCACACATCACTAGCCGTGGTGAATCGCCTGTAATTGATGGATTCTGGCGCCATCCATTTGATTGGAAGTTTGCCTTTGGTGGCTAAACAATTCTGTGACTTATCAAAAGTTCATAAGGAACCAGCAGCCAGCAGTTTTCAAAATTTCTAAATCTAAAATCGCTATTACCACATACGAGACGACGATTTTTTAAATAGTAAGCTCCTACTATCAAGTCTTACACAGTAATTGTGTTTAAAGCTTTATCAACTCCAACACGCGTTAATACTAAAATAATATATCAGACATTTAAAGATGCAATGGGCAAAAGCATGACCATAATTATAGCAAAGTCCCACGAAAACGCACCGGTATAAACAGACTCATTTTCCATGGACCTACTGAGACCAAAATCGGACAACTTCACACAATCTGACGCGCAAACCAAAACGTTGCGAGCTGCGATATCGCTGAAACAGAAAGCCAGAGCGAAATTTTTTGAGCGAAACGACCAGATTTGGAAGGGGGGGGTTCGATCAGGCAAAGAGTACTTATAAGTTATAACTGGGCAAGAGCTTAGAAGTACAGTAAAGCAAAACAAACGGTTTAGATAAAATATAAATTGCCATACAAGGCGAATAAACTTGACATTCGAATAACATGGTAAAATTATCACTAACAAGTAACTAGCTATACGCTTTAAATAAATTGATGTGCAACAGTGCAGCAGCAGCACAATAAAACAATGACAGCAAAACGGTATCAAAAGTAAAAAATGGGAAGAGTATGCCACTGGACAGCTTGGTAGCACAGTATATATTTACATTTGGGTGATTTTTCGGCCACTAATGTGCACCGCATCTACCGTACTGCCAAGAGCGTCATACTCTTGCCATTTTGTGATGGTATGAAACTTACCGATGCACAATTCTTCGAGCCTCCAAATATGACAGTGCCGTGCTCAGTTGATAGCAGTAGAGCATTAGCAATTGTCGAGATACGGCATCTTTATTTCTTTGCAGATATAAACGCAACTGAACGATAAACATAACATTAGCAATGTCAACAGTAGTTGCATTTCTGAATACGCATAACTATATACTTAGAACACCTACAGAAAAAACGTCGCTTAGAAAATTGCAAAACACATGACGTATATACCGCTTGTCTGCTTAAAACATCTACTTTTGTTGGCAGTAATTAAGGGTTTCCCAAACTCTTGAGAAGATTGAGCATTAGCATTAAATTTTATAAAAAAGTTTTGAAAAGTCTGCTGTAACCAATGTAATGCAAGTTCAGAGTGGGTAAGCAGCACACTACTTATAATGGCTCAACTTTCAAATCATATTCCTCTGCTGGAAAATCATCTGCAATAGACAGAGAAAACTTACTTCGCCTAATGGCGCTAATTCCATCACAATCCAGATCGGGCTCTCAGAGCAAACACCCAGCAACCGAATGATGTGCGGGTGATTAAACTGATGCAGAATGTCTGAAACAACAAATTGATAAAATGCTCAGTATTCTCAAAGCATTTGCCCTAAAATTAGCTACATCTACATTAAAAGTCGTACAGCATTTTTATTTCGCAACGACCAAGGTGCAGAATGAAACATCATCCAAAACGCTACCAAAATAAGGACCAGAATAATTCAGCATCAGCATCGATAGAAAATATTGTTGTCTAATATTATTCCGCAAGTAAACAATTGTCACAAGGAAACCGCATTTGCCTTTCATTGTATATATCGCAGAATACCTATTACGTAATCAATAACAATTCAACCAAACTAACATGCTTCCTCCAACAAATTCTGTCCATGAGTGTCCTCGTGGTCATTTTTGCACGTTTTCACAGCAACGCAGACTTCTTCTGGATCTGATTCACTCAGGAAGTCAGTGGTACCCGTTTTGGCCGAAGGCGTAATCAAAGGCGACGTAGGCTGAGGCACGTAGACTCCGCGAAAAACATCGCCAAATTGACCTTCGCCGATAATTTCTTCAAGTCTAAGGGCGTCTCGACTCAGCTCCAGAGTATGCTTACTGGCCACACAAGCATAGTCTGTGTCCAAATCAGGAGTATCTTCGTAACAATGCTCCACTTTTGACACTTTCTCTTTTGATTTGGCCGTACTATCAGTCCGCGCAGCATTCTCACTAGCCGGCGTGTTCGGTTTCACATTACTATTCCCATCCTCAGCAGTTTTCTCTGAACCCGTATTTGTTGGTTTCTGCTGTTTAATATTATCAACTATATTGACTTCATGGCGCTGTGGTTTTTTGGCCGGTTTACGGCCAGTCTGATTGACCCACACAGAATCATCAATAACACAGAAAATTCGATGGTATCCGTCAATCAAATCGGCCATGCTCTCCGCCATATCCGTGTTGCCACATTTTATGTCTAAAGGCTATAACAATAAACATTGTTCTTAAACAGTTTTTTGCGAAAAGTAGCATTCACTTGAGCATTAGAAATTTGAAAATAAAAACGAGCATCGAATGATAAAAATCTTGCTTTTGGAAAAATGCGCGCCCGCGAGGAAAGAAAATTTCGCCTAAAATGTGTACCCAGTGATTTTATAGTAGGCTTGCCCATTTTGTGTTTTCGTTCGAAAGCAATTTTTTAGGTGAATCAAGCGTATGCCTACATCAGTGTACGCAAGGCATATGTCCGATACTAAAACTTACTGTAGTGATGCAGCAGAGGGGAAGCTTGAATTCGAAATGTATACATGCATGACAGGAAGGTGATGGCAGAAAATCAAGAGAAACGTGCCAAAATCTCACTTTTGGTAACTTTGTAAAATTCAATTTTACAAATGAAATCCTGGTTCACATTTTTGTCAGTGTCCAGAAGAGGCTATTAATAAGGCTGTGCAAAACTGTCTAAATACAGTTGTAATTTTTTACAAAACTTACAAACTTGCGGACCACTGTCCAATGGTTACCTTTACGGACAAATAAGAACCGAGCTGCACCGCACCAACACAATAAATAACCCAATATACATGAATAAGATCAAATGCAAGCACAGTTTAACACGGGGGGGGGGTCTGGGGGGACCCCCAGATTTTGGTACAAGGGCAAGCAAAATTTGAGTCACGGTACAAGGGCAAGCAAAATTTGAGTCACGGTACAAGGGAAAGCAAAATTTTTGTAAAATTTGCTTTTAAATGTCAGCATTTTTATCAATTTTATGCAGTTGTTACCTAAATATTGTAAATTTTTATGCCAAAAGCTGGTATTTTGGCCACATTTTTTAAAAAAATCAGTAATTTTTCGCTAAAACACTTGTCTGACTTGGTGCAAGGGTAGTCAAAATGTCGGTACAGGACCCCCCCAGATTGGACCTCCATGTTAATGTATGAATGCAAGAATGTAAAACGTTCAACAATCAAGACACTCTTAATACTAAATTTCATACTCCATTGTGTCCACAGAGATAGACAGCGACTCCTGGTGGTTGAGTTTCCGTTTCAATCTTTTCCACAGAAAAAAATTCTCCCAACTTTTTCGGCTAAAAATAAACGTGAAATCTATTAAGCCTAATAAACATAATAGAATATCTATCACAAAAATATCAATAAGTTTTAGTTCCAAATGCAACCGATCGTCAAACCGAAACAGAACACACACGATTGAACACTTAGCCAAGGTCTAAGCTTTAGTAATTGAGCCGAAAGACGCATAATAGTTTTTCGTTAACTTTTATATACGGATTCTTAAGCCTGATTGCCTACCAAATTTCAATGACACTAATTTTTGTCAAGATTTGACTGCAAAAAATATTTTGACCGCAGAAATGCATGTGTTGTATCCACATCCAGTCATTTATTAAGTGAACGGGTCATAGCTATACATCAACTGATCAGTTTGTAATCTCATCAGAGGCAATCGTCATTACATCTAAATCCTTAAACAAGTGACCAAGGTTGTACGGATTTCATACTGTAGATGCTATATATACCGCACTGGCACTACATATTCAATTATATTATTATACGTAGTAGACTATACACAAATATACGCTACAATTCAAGCTATAACAATGCCAAATTTGTAAAGTGTTTATTTGGTCACATTATGACAGCCTACTTTTGAACCAGCCTCTGGTAAAAAGCTTATTCCTGAATTGGGGCCCACAATTACTTCTCCAGAGCATTTCTGAAAGAAAAACCATTTTACTGCAGAAAAATTTCTAATTCACACAAAACCTTTTAGAAAACCACTACAGCCAAGAACATAAATATACAAGACATTTATTCAGCACCTCTTATATGTGGCAAATTTAGCGAGAACATAAACCACATATTGTGCTATGTAAAAAATTATATAAACTACCATTCTGTCCAACCCTGATATAATATACGCTCAATTAAGATAGCGTAAAATTTTATGGATGCAAATAGAAGAGTTAACTGAACTTACATCTACTGTACAGCAAAATATTTCCACATCATAGCGCACAAGGGAATGGAGAAATTCCAAGAATTTAGAAATACATTCAATTTCGGTTAGCGGAATCAGTTTTTTCAAATTAGCAACTAAACTTCGCCGGAGATTTTTACCCTAAACAATTGAACCAAGGATTTACATTGACAGAAATAAGGAACTAATGAATAAAAGCGGCGAATAAATAGGCATATGTACTACTATTAGTCTACCAATATACTACATTAACAGAAAAGCTACAGATTTACTCCTTAGTTATGTTGATTTGGAAATTCAGATTAATTGTTAACTAAACGCAAAATTAAATCGCGGTCGCTGTTCACACCCTTGAAATCAAGACTTGGACATCACTATCAATCAATACAAATAAAGGACTAAGTGGAACAAACGGCCGTGCTACAGAAAACAGGTTATGGGTTCAAAAAGGCTTCAACTGTGTTTCGGTGCATTAAATATGAATAAGCAAAATATACCGTGCGAAATTATTGTAAGTAGACTAGACTAATATTCAGAATATTTATTTCAACTCAAGGGTATACCAAATCAGGTCTAGACTAGACTCAAGGTGACTCAACGTTTTCGAAAGTTTTTATAGCTTGGTCTAACTTTTGATTGACTTCATGAATTTAATAGCGGTCTTTTGCACGTTAAAGAAACTGATTAAATGTATCTTTACGGGCATATTTTAGTGGGGGGTGGGGGGTGGGGGCTGGGGGCTGGGGGGGCGCCACGCTTCCCACCCCATTTCGGTCGTGCCCCCCCCCCATTTTGGTCGCGCACCCCCATTTCAGATGGGGTTTGGGGTGCTCCACGCATAGCCCAAAATTTCTTCCGGAAGGACGTTTTAGCGAATTTTTAGCTGTAGCGATGTCGTGTTCGTCGGGCTTTTGGGTCCTTTTTTGCTAAATTTAGTATTAGCGTAGCTATAATAACGTATGAAAACGTAACATTCAACGTATAATAACCATTTTTTCGTGTAAAAATAGTGTTTTATCGTGAAATTGGCGCCCCCCCATCCATGCGAAGGCTGCCCCAGCCCCATAAAATTTTGCCTAAAATTATGCCAGTCTTTATTATGCACATCAAAAAGCTAACAACATCTGTAACAAGCTTGCCCGCAGACACTGTCAAAGCAGTCAAATTTTGTGATTTTTAGCATCCCAAGTACTGAACAAAATCCTACCATTTATTAGTTGTTAAGTTTTGCAGATATTTTTGTGAGCGTCGCTGTTCAAAAAGATAAATGGTTACATAAATGTGACGTAATCTCAAAAACCAAAACATGAAAAGTTTTGACAGCAATATTGAAGGTTTCTGAAATGCCCGTTACGTTACTACCACCGTAAGCGACAGTCTAGAGACTGCCAAGGCCTTCGCCTTAGATAGCAACATTTACACTACACTACGGTTGAGCACGCAGTTTCAAGTTATCTACTTAAAACGGCATCTTGATATAGACGTTCAGAAAACCATTCATTCTAAACAGGTCCTCATTTTATAACAGTAATTGGACACTACTTACTTTTAGCTGATCGAAAACATGATGCGGAAAATACTGAGACAGGCTAGAGTCCGTTTCGATCATCTCCACATGTTTTTCAACATTGCCGGGCGTCAACTTTTCACGGAAAAACCGCCTGAAAACAAAATAATTGCTGATACAAACTTCGCAGCCACCCACTCGCCATTCAAGTTGGTTGGCATTTTGGCAAAGTGTGAAAGAATTATTTATACACACTGGTGATGATAAAATTGCGTATAATAATGTACACCTGCACAATATTTAACTAATTATATACACGAAATATTGTAGGTCTCTGGCTGTACGTAAAAAATTACAAAGTACATATTCACATATCATTATCAATTCTTCAAAAAAATAACACAGTATATACCTTATATACATACAGTATGTATTCATACAGTTTTGTATATCAGGGGCGGTCACAGGAGGGGGGGGGGGTGAAATAAAAAAATGATAGAATTTCTTTCTTGGGGGCTTGCGCCTCCAGACCCCTGCGACTCTGTGGCTTACTGTTTCCTGTTCTTATCTTTCATCAACGCCTATGCATGTACACACAAGTACATTAGGCTGCATTTGCATGTTTACACGAGTACATTATGCTGCATTTAGTTGTGAAATACACTATATCTACGTATTCACTATTGTATGTGTAGTAACTAGTACTTATACAAATCTTGCGTTCCGCCCGCAATCCTCACCAAGCTCGCGTGCCATTGTCAACCTACCGTATTTCCAAACAGCCAAGATGTAACGCCGTGTTCGTGTCCAGCCTGGAAGCGACGTGTTGCATATAATCAAAGCGAACCTAGAACAACATGAAAAAAATCACGAAGACGTTTCATTGAAAACCGACAGATATATATTTAAAATTGAAATTTTAGGCGCAGCACAATATAAAGATTAATTTAGTGTTTACACAACAGTTTTTGCGTAAAAATTTCTTATTATTTCAAGACAAAATTCTGACAGTTCAGATGTTCTAACCACAAGTGTACACACACAGGCTGTCCCTTGCCTTGATAACAGTAAGACCATACTAAAATGTAACATTTAGATTATAGTCTACTTATTATTTCGCCGTATATAACTAAATATAAATAAACCCGCAGGCCGCAACTATAGGCATAAAACGGGAAAAGGGTGGCGAAAGATCACTTTCTGTACGGATTTAACTAAAAACAACAAACCTGTTCATAAAAATAAAGAAATATTTTCTTCTGTGAGTAATACCATTCCTCGTTGTTGCGCAAAATGTACCGAATCCGGAGTTCAAATCTGAGAAAAACAGAAAAAAATCGGAGCATGATGCAAATAATTTTTGTTTTTATTAATAGCTACACAAATACCCTCTGAACGCCAGCTGAAAGGCTCAGGCTGTTCAATACTGCATCCGTCATTAGACTCATTAACAAACGTAACATTAACACCAACAACAAAAATTATAAATCAACACGAAAATACTGTCAGAATAAATAAAGCGCATGTACCGCAATTTATCTTGAGAGTGAGCAGCATAGTACCGACGAACATCGCCCATGGAGCGAGCCTGGTGCAGCCAGTAGGTCTGTGTGGGCGCCTCGTTGAAGCCACGATTGTAGTAGGTCAGTCGAATGGCAAAGGGGTTCGGTTCGATTCGCGTCAAGCCGCACCATCGTTGAATCACGCTTCTCAGGACATCCTGAACAGGTTACATAGGGTGTGTGTTGTGACTTCATGTATACATAGTTTGTTCTTCTATGCATGAACTTAAACTTGAGCATAAGCCAGCAACAAAAAATCATATAACTCAACACATGCTCGCTCACAAGAGATAGACATTCGATCTAATGCAGGCGTGCTCTAGATGCTGCTAGCTTAGATGCATGCAGCTCGAACAAACACCTAACGTAGATAAAAGCAAAAGCAGACTTACAGCAACAATATCATCATCAGTATATCTGATGCTGTGATACGCTCCCGTTACCAGATGAATACGAACAACGGCTGAGGTCATCAAATGGAGCAGGCCTGCACACACCAACTACATCACACTATCGTGTTATACAATGAAATGACGGATCATCTAAACAGTAAACACACTAAGGGTAAAAACTAAAAAGCATAACACAATATCTTTGTAGTGATCAAGGAATCGAAAAGACGTCAGTTATCCATTATTCTGTGACGACAACCATAGATGCATAGATGGGGTAGGGGGGGTATCCACCCCCCCCCCCCCCCTGAGAGGGGTCGGCACCCCTCCCCCCTCAGACATCCCGCACCCCCCCTCTGATGGCCAAGAAAGTACCCCAAAAATGCGTAAAAAATTGACTAATTGCAAAAAAATTTCGCCTGTGGCCAAAAAAGTACCCCAAAAATGAGTTGAAAATCGAAAAATTCTGAAAAATTTTCGGGCCGAAAAATGGCCAGACCTAGGGACCACCCCCCTTCCGCCAGGCGTCAAGCACCCCCCCCCTCGCCGATGCCCCCCGTGCATCTCTGACGACAACCGAGGGACCACCCCCCTTCCGCCAGGCGTCAAGCACCCCCCCCCTCGCCGATTCCCCCCGTGCATCTCTGACGACAACCGTATGGTGCAGGGAAGAAACCCTATTTTCAGTTTTTCCGGTCGTCCTGTGCTCCACGTAAATCGAATCCACGAATGCTCGCGGCTGTTATAACGGTAATCTTTTGCCTAACTATTGCACTAATAAAATAGATTCTAACTGCTCACGTTTCTGAATAATAAGCCTCGAAACCTCCGGGGAAAAAACCCTAAGGCGGGGAAAAACCCTACCACTTGTTTCGGTTGTTCTATTAGCAGTGAGCATAAACTATATATAAATATAAAATTTCATCGTGTTTTACAACTCCTAGGCTGCAGTATGGACTAAGAAAACAGTTTCTCCGACACCCACGTGACTCACAATATCTCTTCAAAAATAGACCCTTTAAATGACCTTTTTTAAATGACTTCTGCCCAAGCCCAAATATGCACTTTTTTAGTATTTTAAATGAATTAAAAAAATATATATTCTTGCGCTTATTACATTAGAAACAGTAGACAAACACCGTCGGCGTCTATATCCATTCCTGTATTTAAGTGGTACACAGCAGCTAAAGCTTAAACATTCCAAAAAATGCCAAATTTTGTTGAAACATCACCAAACACAGGTTTCGTAAGAAGTGTCGGGGTATGGGCCAAACACGACAAAAGACGACGTTTTGCGGCCAAATAAACGGTTTCAATGAAATCTACGTTTGTTCTTCGTCCAGAATCAACTTTTGTAGCAACAATGGGTGATTTTAGCAAAAAAATGTCGCCAAACAAAACAGGGTTTTTTCCCCACAATAGGGTTTTTCTCGCACAACCAGTCACAGGTAAACCACAACGTTTTTCACTGTTTTCGAGCTTCAGAAGTATAGAGGAAAGGTAACTCTTTTCAAACATGCAAATGACGTTGGCAAAAGACGTGGTGTGGTAAGTCAGTTTGGGATGCGCAATGCGCTTTCCACCTTTTTTTACCAGCTCTCACAGCCATTGCATTCTTGCTGTAGAATTCAGGCTGTCCTCGCTTTCCACCTAAATACTCAAAAAGGGCCTACTAAAGATTCGGCCAGGAAGCACTAGGGTTTTTTCCCAGCAAAACGCGTGGGGTTTTTTCTCACATCACCATACTGCGCTACAGTCAAATTGGATAAAACAATACAAAATATGAGTATATACAAGGTTTTTGCTTTGCTTAACTTTTTCGTAACAATTAGTGGTGCGGGGAAAAAACCCTATTTTCAACTTTTCGGGTCCTCCTGCGCTCCACATAAATCGGATCCATTAATGCTCGCGGCTGTTATAACGGCCATCTTTCGCCTAACTGTTGCGCTAATAAAATGGATTCTAACTACTCACGTTTCTGAGTAATAAGCCTCGAAACCTCCGGGAAAAAAAACCCTATGCGGGGAAAAAAACCCTAATGCGGGGAAAAAAACCCTACCACTTTTTTCGGCTGTTCTATTAGCAGTCAGTATAAACTAAATTCCATCGTGTTCTACACCTCTTAGGCTGCAGTATGGACTAAAAAAACCGTTTCTCCGACACCCATGTGACTCACAATAAATCTTCAAAAATCGACCCTTTTTGGCAGAAATGACTTCTGCCCAAATATGCATTTTTTAGTATTTAAATGCATTAAAAATAGATTTTTGCACTTATTATGTTAGAAACGGTGGCCAACCACCGCCCGCGTCTACCATTCTTGGATTTAGGTGGTACGCAGCAGCTAAAGCCTAAATATTCCAAAAAATGCCAAATTTTGGTGAAACATCACCAAAACAGGTTTCGTACGGGGTATCGGGGTATGGGCCAAAACGACAAAAAACGACGTTTTGCGGCCAAATAAACGGTTTCAATGAAGTCTACACATGTTCTTACCCCAGATCAGTCAACTTTTGTATCAACAATGTGTGAGTTTAGCAAAAAATTGTCGCCAAACAAAATAGGGTTTTTTTCCCCGCAATAGGGTTTTTTCCCCGCACAAACTTTGAACTGTCACAGGTAAACCACAACGTTTATCATTGTTTTTGAGCTTCAGAAGTATAGAGGAAAGGATAGAGGAAAGGTAACTCTCTTGAAAAATGCAAACGGCGTTCGCCAAAACTGTTTTTGCGAAAAATTATGACAAGTCAAAAATTTAGAAAATTTTGTCACTTTGGAATTTTTCAACATGCAAAATTTTGAAATTTTATAAAAAATGCTACAGGCCTCAAAACTGCACAGAAATTGGTGTGGTAAGTAAGTTTGGGATGCGCTTTCTACCTACATACTCAAAAAGGTCCTATGTCGTAAGGTTCGGCCAGGAAGCACTAGGGTTTTTTTTCCCGAAAAACGCGTAGGGTTTTTTTTCCCGCAGCACTATACCTCGAGGAGTTACTCTACAAAAACGGGGAGCAAGGCGGTTCCTACATGAAGCATATACTTGGCCGAATAGCACAAGCATATATGCGGGTCTCTCCGTTAAATTGAGGGTCCTCAATTCTTTATAACCTATACTCGTTTTCTTGTGCTTCATGCACTTTAATCGTATTTCTAAGCTGTATTGTTGACTGTTAACATTTCAAAAGACTTTTTCATAAACCCATAATACATAAATAAGCTGTTTAAGAGGAGGAAGAAGAAGAAGTTTATTTATGCAGCATTAGTATAACAAAAAAAAATATGTTAACAAAGTAAGAAACAGAAAAGGATTACATCGAAGCTATAAGTGAAAAATAAAACAATAACGGACTCAAGCGCAACAAAAATGCAGCATAGGAAGGGCAAAACCTTAAAATAAAGGTCATACACAGACACAGCCCTCCCTGACGGTTTATCTATCTCGTATCATTTTACCTCTCTATGGGGACCGCCCGCTCGCCCCGTCCTATCGCCCCCCCCCTCTCGCCCCCTCTCGCTCGCCTCGCTTTCTTCGTGCATAGCGATATGCCGCCGCGGCGCCGCGCCCCCCCCCGTCCTTGGGTGATTCTGAGGGTGTTGCGGGCTCTTCGCCTCGCTTTCTTCTTTCTCATCTCCGCGGATCTCCTTCCTGCCGCGCGTTCTTTCCTGCTACTATCCTCTCTTCCGCCCCCGTGTTTTCTTTTCGGCGTTTTTTTCTTCGTCCCGACGCTCCTTCCTTTCCTTCCTTTCTCCTTCCTTTTTCCTCCTTTCGTGTACCAAAGGCTGTTCGTAACATCTGTCCGTGTCCGTGTCCGCTAGCAGTATTAATTCATACTGCTACGGACACTCTACAGGACAGTACGTATGCACATAAAATAACGCTTTTACATTCTGCAGCGTACCAAGCCCGTGAGAATGCAACCTTATTTTCAAAAAATAAATAAAAACGTTCTTAGCACACTAAAATGCAGCTACTGAGCTCATATTACGAACAATTTAATAAATTTTGCAATGCGCGGAGGAATTTTATGTGTACGCAAACCCACATCATTAATAAAGCTTTCATTTGATTGGCTGGTTGCTTACGGACACGGACAAAAGTTGAACTGAATTCAACTTGTCTTCCCGGACATCCTGACAGCCTTTACAAAGCACTAGGACAATTTGTTACGGACATCCGGACAAGTATGAATTAAACTACTCTTACGGACACGGACGCGGACTCAGACACGGACAGCCCTGAGGGACAACTATGAACCGGGCTTTAATCGGCTGCAGTTTTGCTCACCGTTGAATTATCCGTCGAATGGTGGTTTTGTGATAAACCACACAAGAGTCAGACGAAGCAGGTAGCGTAATTCTTCTGACTTCTTCTTGTCTTGATGCCCGCGATTTGTAATAAATTTTCGCAATTAAATAGACTAGAGTGTTTCTTTTATCTCAAGGTCCAGCGTTTTTTATCAGATTTTGGGCAATGTGCAAATTCGCCGTTTTATCGAAAAAGTAGTTTTCTTCATGACCACATTCTGAATTTTGATTACGACGCCAGCGCACAGTCAGCTTTGTGTGCATCATACAGCTGTAGTTTATTTGTTGTTTTCAGCTATGACAGATCTAAGATTGTCCTATTAATAACCTACAGTTGAGTAAGTTACATAATATTACTATACCTGAGCGAGAGGGCAAAAATTAAACTTGTAAACTGTCGAGCCCTTATAGCTCAGAAAGGGCCGGTGTCACGGTGTAAATTTTCCCCTCTGTGAAGTTTACCCCGGAAAATTTGCAGCAGCGTGAGTTTTTCCGGGGGAAATTTCGCCACCAACCATATAATTTGACTGTTTTGAACATATTTTTTCAAAACTGGCGATTTTGGCGATAAATTTGTTTCTGGCGATTTTGGCAATAAATTTGTTTATTTTTACGTATTTTTCTTTATCTGCAATTTTAATATATATTTTGAATTTGCACCAGGGTAGATTTGTCCGG
>JASANF010013592.1:0-23616 GCA_030248245.1 Trissonchulus sp. WLG1_4
TTAAGCTGATTTTAAAAAGAAGTTTGAAAACGCATATTTATGTACAGGCCGAACTGACTTAGCAGATTAATTTGTTTAAGCAGTTAATTTCAAAATTAAACTCATTTTTAAACAGTCTGTAAGCTAAACAACTTTAACCGGGAATAACAAACAGATCAATTTTTAGACAAAAAACTTTACTACAAACATAACAACAGAATTAAATAAAACAACAGAACAAAAACTGTACATGACAACAATATCTTATTTTTTTTGCTTTCTCTATGTAACATTATCAACAGAATATATAGTTTTAAATTCAATATTAACAGGCAACAATTCGTGCATTTGTAGTATGTCTACATACAGTCAAAACTGGCAACATAAGTGCCAACATAACCGCGTTTTTTATTATTCTCATCTCATCATCAGCAATATTTTCTACTTTTTCATTTTAATACGTCCTTCATTTTTCCATATTTCTTTTCGAATCAAAAAATACAGTTCCTGTTGTAACGAATGCTGGGGTTGAATTTTTCGGCTTGGTCTAAACGGTTTCATCAGCCAAAAGATGTACCCATGTCGGGTCGCATAGGCCTTTAAAAGTGATTGCTCTCGTAAAACGATAAAAAAAGCACAAGCAATTCGATTTAAAACATAAAAAGGTCTGTTGGTCAATTCTTTCAACAAAATTTCGTCCCCAAAATCAACATTTGTCGGTGTTAGCACTTTTCGGATGAAAAGACGAAACGCTAGCAAACTTATAATTGCCAACGTTGCCGGAAGAAACATCCGGCAAACTTGGATGTTTCGACGAAGCTGAATTCGATGCGACAGCGTCTAAATCGACCGGACGGTTGCGATTCCTCTCATTTTGCGACGACAAGCAAACAAAACGTAGATAAAGCTGACCAGACCCAAAAATGTTGAAATTGAAACCACGTTGTAGAAAATCTCGAAAGCCGTACCTTTGACTCGATTTGCAGTGAGACAAAATTTTGGCGTCGCAACGTGATCGATTCCCAAAACGATATTTTGTAATATCGATGGTGTCACGCAAAAGAGCAGTAATGCTGCTGCTGAAAACGAATAATAATTAAGGGTCGATTCATACTTACAGACGTATGTCCGTTAAGCCCACAAAATTACTAACACCACTATTAGTGTAAGATGATGGCATCATGGCTCATTATTTCTCAAGTTTGCCGACCAATATCTACGGCTGCAAGTTAACACGTAGACAAACAGACTACACTTAGACGTTAAAGCCCGGTTCATACTTGTCCTTAAGAATAGAGGAAGAAAGAAAAGGACAATTTTCGGTGAGCTGTTGTGAAAAAACTCATTCATCCGTTTCCGCTAATTGGTTGTATATTGACTGGACTTGATCACAACGTTTTTCGTGCAAAAAAATGGGTTATTTCGTCATGTAGTTTTATTGGATTAGCTTAAAGACACAACGGTAGACTCATGATAAGGACAAGTATGAACTAGGCTTTAGACGTTCTAAGCGCGGTTTTCACTTGTCCTTAAGGACATCGGTAAAAGAAACAAGACAAACTTTGATCCGCTGGTTTTGAAAATCGCCCAAAAGGGCCTGTCTACTAGGTTTGAAAACTTTATAATGTAAGGTTTGTAATAGTTTTTGCACTGGCACTAGTATTTTAACACTGTTGATGCAAAAGTGTCACATTTGGTCGACCAGTTTTGTTGAAAGCTCAGGATGGATCAGTAAAAGGGCTAAGGCTCGATTCATACTTACAGCCGTATGTCCGCGCAGCCTGCAGAATGACTTCACTAGCAGCCTAGTGCAGTGGATCAGCCCGCGTATGTGACGTCATTATTTCGTCATCTTGTCAGCTGAACGGACATACGGCTGTAGACGTTTATGTACCCAGGTTTAAACTTCAGCAAATTTCTCTTATTTACGTTAAAGTGTTATAGTTAAAGTTAAAGTCGGATATAGTCTCGTAAATGAAAGAACGATAACAAACTGATCCCTGTAATCAACAGTTATTACTGACAATTTGTGTGAAACATCTTACCGACAGGTTTCCACGTTTGCTTAGCTTGGTAGGTCTTATAGCAGTAGGTTGCGAATATTCTATCCAGGGCAATTACATCGATCACCAAATATGTGAAGACAACATCGAATCGAGTAATATAGTCCGCATATATGCAAAGAGAGATGTCAAAATAGCTTCCTAAAAAAATAAAGAATATTGAATTCGATCCGATACGATTTGGGGCGGAAAATCATCTGCTCTACCTTCTACCTATGGACAAATTTGCAGGTCACTTTGTCTCTACCTATATTTTTGTTTTTATTTTTAAAAAAACATTTTAATCTGACCATATAATTTTTTTATAATTTTTTCGGTGTAATTTGCAACAAATGATTAACTTTTATAGCTAGTATTCTTAAAAGAATGTAGAAATTCTGCAAAAATTTAAACCTACCTACATAATAGTTATTTACAGTTATATCCAACCATCAAAAAATAGACTAACCCACGAGATGGTAGAAATTATTAATCATCAGCATTAAGCATCCGATTCCATTCGATATGCTAGAAATAGCCATAGCGCCAATGACAATACGAACGCTCATATCCACTGTAGAAGCACTGCTAATAACCACATCCACGATGCCGGAACTGACGATTACTGACACTAAGCCGGCTAATCCGGTAAATCCGGAGCCGACATAGGCCATATAGTGGATATCGCTTAGGTTGTACATTGCAAGAGGTGATCACAAAATATGGTTCTCAATACTTCGTTTCTAATCAGCTAAAATAATGCTAAAACTTAGAATGAATAGATTAATCCGTTTTAATACATAGCTAATTAGACTTTAATAAGTCTAACAAAAAATTATTGGAAACTGACACAAACAGAAACATGCGATTTCATTACGAAAAGAAAGAACTGCAAGCATCAAGAGTACAGCGAGTTGTCATGTCAGGGTTCAGCAATTTCTGGTCAGACTTTAGGGTTAGTTTACAGAAGAATTCTTTGTGACATAAACCAGTACAAGGCAACCCTGATATTCAATTCACGTCTTTGAAAATAAACACAATATTAATGCAAGCAATACAGTTAATACAACTAATGATTTCATCTCTTGATATCAGATTTATTTATATATTCAATACCTAACACGACGGATAAGAATAAGGATTATTATTTACTTGCTTATTTATTTACAAACATACTTATATATTTACTACTTTCATAGAATCATACAAAAACTTGTTTCATAAATCAGTTCATCTAAAAAATAAACAAGCACTATCCTTGTAGCGGACCTATCCGTATATAAAAAAATAATTGTTTATAACTTATGAATCATAATCTGACAATAAAGAAAGATCAAAATCAAATCTTGAAAACTAAGCAAGTTGTCTGTTATTGCAGTTTCGACCAGTAAAAACTGGGCTGCTAAGGTATCCAAACAGATACGGTATATCAAGGTAAAACTGAAGAAATTGATTCCCCCTGGCTAAATAAGAAGCAAACTACGTCTTTTCGTATTTTTGATTTCACATAAGGAGATGCTTGTTTTGGCGATTACTTGGCAAGACTACTAACCTCAACTCTTACTAAACACAATACTGGTTAATTCTCAAATGTATTCATTATTACCAATTCCATGAAAACACTACGGTTTTCCCTGCAGATGTGATTTATGCTTATTCATTTTTGTTGTTTTATTGATTTTTGTTGTGACTAATGTTTTTTTCAAAAATTCTTAACATTAAATTCTAACCTGTATTATACGGTCAATTTTAAAAATTTAATTTTCTATTAAATACAAATTTGTATTCCTTTAGTATACTGTATTTTTTTTTCCATGTAAGATTGCTGGCATTAAATTCTAACCTTTATTTAGCTTTAAATAAAGTTTTGTATCAAATCTAAATTTCATTTTATTTATTTATTTTTTAGGTCCTAAGGTGGTGGCGAAAGTTTTGCAGCTGGCGGGGGCAAACGTGCAAGAGTCTCTCATCCCCACTTCCGTCCAGAGGTCCTTCCAGGTACGGCAAAAAAGTTAAAACTTAAAGTAGTTGAACTGAAAAGACTTTCAAAAAGTTTTTTTTGACAACTTAAAAAGTGACCAGCCTTACTTTCACCTCAACTACAAAAAATAGAGGTCGTACATTAACTTGTAATTACAACACCCTTGACTGTAAATTTGTTATTTTAAAAAGTGGTATAAAAGTCAATGTTTTTTGGCTTACTTCATCTTTAACGTAAATTATTACCTGAGGCTAACTTTAACTGCAACTTTAACTCAAATTAAAGCAATAGCCTTACTATACCTTTAACTTTAACGTAAATAAAAACGGCTTAACTTTTTCACCCTTCTTTTAGGTCTACTTTTCTCTCACTCCGGACGAAGTGGCCAAATATCTGGCCTCCAAAGTGCAATTTATACCGCTCGAAGACGAACCTAAGATCGTGCCAGCCCCCGTAGAGAGATCCACCACCTTGCCCGAGACCGCTACAAATGGGACTCCTGAAATACCAACTGAAAGTAAACAATCAAGTTGCGCAATAAGTTTGAATGGGCTAACAGCGTTTCAATGTTTTTAAAGACAACTTCGACTTGAGAGACAAATTAACAGATCAAGAAAATTGGTTTAAGGGTTTAAGCTGGCATTAAAACGAAAAAATTAGGTAAGGCAGAAAGGCTCTCATTGTAAAATGCAGCCTAACAGTTTAAAAGACAGCTTCCTTTTATGGTAGTATATCCATGCAGTCGCTATTGCTAACACAGTAAATCTAAATAATAATTTTTAATTTTAATAAAAATAAATGATAATAAAATATCCCAATGAAAAAATAATTTTAAACATTAGAATAAAAATGTCTTAACTTTCGTCGTTCGTTTGCTAGTGGCTACAGCAGATTAAATTTGTCAGAACTAATAGATGGTTCTTTTGTACACTACCTCCTACTGTACATAATGTTTTTAAAATGTTAACAGTAAATAAGCACACTAGTTATTAATAAACACCAACAATTAATAACTATTATTTCAGCATCACTAGTGGTCGATCAAGAATACTCTTTCGCCAAACCCAACTGCCCTCCAATCAAGGAATGTGATGTATCTTCGAACGATCTGGTAGCTTTACGAACGGAACGGGCCGTGATTTTGTGCAACCTCCAAACGGGTCACGGTCATAGCAACGAAAGCTCTCCAGACAAAGTTTACCGGTCAATTTGCTTTAACCAGAAAACCCACGAACTTTTGGTGGTGTCACAGTCTTTGGTTAAAAAACATGAATGGATTCTAAGCTACTGGAAGGTTCAGCGGGTGCCGTATACCACCATCTTCGAAACAGAGCTGGATATTGATCCGGAAGATAAAGTATGTTTGAGTATTTGGGGTTAGCAGGAGAATATAAGGGTCTGAGGTTTTGTGTAAACGAGAGTATGACACTCTTCCCATTGGGCACCTGTGCAGCGAAGTAGACGCGTTGTACTTCAGTCGCCGAAAAATGGTTTCAAATGAGAAGCTTCAGAAATGGGTACTTTAATTAGCCTCTGGAGTGGTACAATAATAGCTACTTGTACCGGTACTGGTACTGTAATGGGCTCTGCAACGTTACCAAACGGGACCGTATAAAAAAAGACATCAACCAGCCTGTACCGATAATCTCAGGCGGAGCGAAAACGGCTGCTGAGACCTAAAACGGTCCCGTTTAGTAACGTTCCCGTTTGGGTACGTGACAAAACCCGATCCGTTTTGGCCGTTAATGTGCAACCACGCTACCGTGAATAGAGTGCCGTAGTCTCGTGATCGTCTTGATTACAATGCTCCAAAACAGCTATGTTTGAGTATTACCAAGAGTACATAATGGGAAAAGTATGACACTCTTTCCATCGGCCAGCTTGGCAGCGCGGTAGATGCGTTGCACAATAACGGCCAAAAAGGTACCCAAATGGGTACCCCTACCCAAATGGGTACCTGGTACCCAAACGGGTCCTGCAGGTACCCAAATGGGTACCCCAGCGTTCTGAGTGGGCCCTGCAGGGTACCCAAATGAGTGAGTACCCCTACCCAACTCGGTACCTGAGATACCTAAATGGGTACCAGGTACCCAACTGGGTACCTGAGTTACCTAAATGGGTACCAGGTACCCAAATGGGTACCCCCTCATCAGCCAATCAGATTGCAGCAGCCTTTAGCTCCGCCTACGAGCAAGCTACCGTAATCGCACGTGCAGCGCTATATGTGACGTTGCGAGTAATGCTGTCTTTACATTTTTTAGCATTGTTCTGCTCCAACGACTTATTATAAGACATAAACAAAGTCTTAGTTAACTGATGAAACTTAGTTAAACCTATTACATAATTTTTTTAAACAATCGCTGTACAAAGTGCTCATTTTTTGCCTTTTTTTATGCAATTTTTTAAGCAAATCTCATTTCAGCTGCGTCTTTGTTAATTAAAATCGTTTTGTAGGCCTATTCACACCAGGGCGCATTTTGCTCCATGGCGTACGCCAGGGCGTACGCCATGGCGCATGAGCGGGCGCACAAGCGGGCGCATGAGCGGGCGCACACGCACACTTGCCTAGTGCATTGTGTGAAATAATGCAGCAGGCAGTGTGAAAATAGACTGCGCCCGCTCATGCGCCCGCTCATGCGCCCGCTCATGCGCCCTCTCATGCGCCCACTCATGCGCCCGCTCATGCGCCCGCTCATGCGCCCACTCATGCGCCCGCTCATGCGCCCGCTCATGCGCCCGCTCATGCGCCCACTCATGCGCCCGCTCATGCGCCCGCTCATGCGCCATGGCGTGCGCCATGGCGTACGCCATGCAATGCGCCCGCTCATGCGCCCTCGTGTGAATAGGCCTTTAGAATTAACCCAACATTTGATTCAACCATAAATATAATGATAAGTAGTATAAACATAAATTGGAAAACTTTGGACTATATATTTTTGGATAACTTATATTGGAAAAGTTGTTTTAAAATATTTTTAATATTTTATCTTAAACAAACCTATAAAAGAATTGATTATTAGAAGCAATTTCTTACTATTATATGTATGTATGTATATATTATTTGATGTATCTCTTTTTTTATTTTTAGGTTGAAAACGTGGTCATCCGTTGGACAGATTCGGGTTCATTATACGAGGTTCGTCAATGCGAAGGGACCGTATCAGAAATTTGGCGCGGGGAAGTTCTCCAAAAGAAATCTAAGATTCGTCTCAAAGAGTTGGCTTTATACCAGAAACCCGGGGCTCGTTATACCGACCTAGCGGTAGCTGAGACGGGTTCAAAAGAAACTGTAATCATAGCCCTAGACGATATAAGCCAAAGTTTACATCGACTGATTTTGCGGAATAATAAATGCATAATGGTGACCAAAATAGTCAATATGCCCGATCCGATCGCATTTTGTCTGGACAATCACAAAAAACTGTTTATGTTTGACCCAAGTTTAGCACAGATTTGCGTTAGTCATTCGTCGGTGACTCTGAAAGGTCCAGTTGCCTTTGGCATTGCGTCCAGAAGCAAGTATAACATCGATTGTTTGCGATTTTGCGTGGATCGTAGCCTAAGAGCAGTCAGTATTGGAAATAATAATATTGTGATCACTGCTTATAAACCCCAAAATTAAGGCATACTTTAATCCAAAACCATTAGCTTTACTTTATCATGCTTTAACAAGCATCGTTTTCGAATATTGATTCCATAAACTCAATTTTAGTAATTAATGGTACCATAAGATGCGTAATTGCGTAGCGTATCTAAAAAACTCCTTCGTTTAAAGTTTTAATTGAGTACCTCATTGTATTATACGAGTTGTACATATTGACGAATGTAGTTTAATTAATTCAGCGCAGATTTTTATTCAGCGCTGAAATTTTGTATTAATGATGTAGTTAATCAATAACAACAATTTAGTGCGATTTTGTACTATATTTCTTTTCAAACAAGCTACAAAGGCACTTTTTATTATTCATTTTCAATTTATTCAATTTTCAATCATTTAGTTAATAATGATTAATAAATTTATATGCCAAATTGAAATTTATATGTTCTGATGCTTTAAAAATTATTTTTTTGTATTCTAAAACAAAATTTGAAACAGTTTCAAAGAGCTGAAACCAGTTTAAATCGTAGGTATCTAAAAAATGAATATCTGAATATTAACCAGTATGTGATGACCTTAGTGTTTGCTGCAGTTTGTACAGTAACTTTAATATTTATTAATAAATTTATTTTCTAATGAAAAATGTGAATGATTTTCGCTTTGAATGAATGAACTGAATGAATGAAATTCGAATGCTTTTCGGATGCAGTTTCCAGTTGTAAAGACAGTATGGTATGTGCCAACCTATGATTATACGACTCAGTCGCAGTAATAAAAATAGTAGCAATGGTGAGTAAAAATGTATAAGCAACTAGTCGTTACAAATACTGAGTTTGATTGGCTTTGAAAACTTGAGTCATTTTTATTGACCTGATTTAAAATTCTAACCAACTTTTATTGCAAAACTTGGTCCGTCTCATAAAACTAAATAAGCATAATAAAGCAAACACAAGTATATATTAGCATCCACTTGTATAGACAAATATGTAAATAACAGTTCCAAATAACTAAGTAACAACTAAAATTACAACAATAAAGCACAGTCATAAAGAATGGTAGGCAACAAAACTTGTTCGCATAATGTTTTACTGTGTTCATTTGATCACGTTTTCTTTGATTCATAATTAACAGGAGATTCAAAAATAGTAAAATAGGGGCATAATACCTAATTTATGCGCTTGTATTTCGTTTCGGTGGATTTTTAGTTTTCGACAATTAATGTCAGCAGATGTAAAATGCTATCGACGTAATGTATATATTTTCTTATTTAGCGTATCTACTTTTCAGACAAACGCTAAAAACTCTATTCATATTTCGGAGATTGGCATTTGACAGTTCGTGTTTCTACAATAGCCTCCGATTCTTTATCCAGCATTTCTTTTGGATCAGTATTGATTTCACGCTCCGTAGAAATTGGTCGAAATTCAACAGCAACATCAATCCCAGGTTTCCTAAGCTCCGCTTGCGTTGATTTAGCAATCAACGGATTAGCATGCTGTATTGCAATTTCCTTCATCTCTGAGCAGTTTGAAACCGAAGCGTCACTGCAAGGCGGCTGATAGTTATAGCTATAGCTTTTGTCGCGAGTATTCGGTTTCGCTTGAACCCCAAAATCGGTGGGGTTCAAAAACGGGGCATCTGACCCCCGATCTAACCCCACCACGTGGGCTTGGATTTCAACCGAGATTTGCTCTACCGGTTCGCCAATAGCGATTTCAGAGAATTCTGGGACAGCCTGAATTTCGGCTTCCCCAGTTTTTGGACCCACTTGCATTTTCTTGTTGACCATAGTTTCCACAGCTTGAACTTCCTGGGTTTCCCACATTATGGGAGTCCCACACGCCCTATCTTCAGGAACGGGAGGCCATTGTATTTCCGCATCGTATTTTTCTGTCGTTGGACTTTCTCCTTCGCTAATCGTCTGAATAGTTTTGTTCACAGGCGTTGCTTGCTCTTTTTCCTCGTAGAAATCGACTAAAGTTTCTAGTTTATCTTCGGTGACTAAATTTCGCATCCACCCTGGAGCTTCCCTGCCCATAATTTCTTGGACTATTTCTTCAGCCGTTTTTATATCTTCGACTTCCCCCCTTTCCTGGGCTTTTAGTCTAGCCTCAATTTCTAGGGGTATTCGTTTTTTCATTCGGCGTACTAAAGCTTCGATATTATGCAACAATATGCTAATCGTAGTTGAGATAGCAGCGAAACATATAAACAGAAATATAAACGTGGGTATAGCAAGGTCAAAGCGTTTGGTGTCATATGCACCGAACAGTAAAAATAATACGGAATAATATACGGACAAATGAAAGTAAATTTCGTTATTGCTAAAGTGAATATAAATCGAACTGCTTAGTATACAGGAGGCAATCAGAGCAATTCCAAAACCGATCGGTAAATTCGCATCCTCATCAACAACTTCAGTAAATTCGGACTCGGCCAAACTTTCGGTGTCCGTTTTGTCCCCTGATTCAATATCATCAACCCCGCTATCTTCGCTGGCCAGAAATCGAACCGTACGATTTTGAGGCACCCCATCCGTGCTGAGTCGACCATTTCCCAGTTCGGTCAAATCGATCGCCTGGTTTTCGCTACAGTGCGACTGACGATCCACATAACTAAACGACCTATCAGAACGGTCGGGCACGATTAGACTGCGGTCTTCTGATTCGACCGTACTGCCTTCACTGATGGACCAAGTTTCCATTAAGCTGAAATTAGATATATATATATATATATATATAATATAGTGCATATGTAAAGTGACTTATGACCATGGAGACTTATGGTCTATTCCTAAATTGAATGACATTAAAATTAATTGTCTTGCCACAAACTTGGGACATCTTTTGTGATGCCGAGTATAATTTTCTATAACTAGTCTTTATGAAAAGTTACAGAAAGTTGAGCAATCATTATTATCGCATAGCTGTGTGGCAAACATTGTGAATAATGATGTATAAAAAACCGATACTAATAGATTGCTTAGAAAAGTTGTCATGTTAACCATAAACAAAACGTTAGCTCAGCAGGTAGATCAATTGTGCACACATTTTTATGTATTTATCATTCTTACAATCTGAATTTTATCTGACACGAATCAGTAAGGCCTACATACTCATTAGTGATGCTAGAACTAATCTAAAGATTCTTTCAATCCACCTCTTACCAGACTTACCATAATGTCAAAGGCTCTTGTGAAGAGAACCCTGGTGCATTCCAGGACGTGTCCAAGGAATATGGAGTCTTGTCTCTGAAACCAAATAGTTGTAAGCTTCGTCGGTTTATTATCGTGGTCACGAATTTGACTGGTAGGATACAACGCATTGATATTATTATCAATTTGATAACAAGCACATTTGCTTGCTGTAATTTTAATGTCATGTCCGTCCTTGTCCTTGTCTCTACCGTTTTGTCCTTAAGATGTTTAGCAGTTTTAAAAAACTATGGAATCAAACAAACCCAGTTTTTGCTCGATGAAAGTAGGGGTCAAGTCCAAAACAACAGTGTTAGACAAAACATTTCTGTGTGTCGCAAAAGAGAAGAAAAGTTTTTATTTATGAATAAAGAAATTATATATATTACAATGTTTAGTTAGCTTTACATAACTTTTGATACAACATACGAAGTGAACATGTGTTTTCAAGTTTTATATACTACATACTTACTTTTGAACTGTAACTGTACCTAGAATCTGAAACACTGTGTATCTATACAGTTTAAGTGACCCAAAAGTGTTTTTGTTCCTGTTACTATTTTCTTAAGGACAAAAGTGAACATATTTAAAGCCATTCCTACGGTCAACTTTCTTTCTAGCATCGTCTAGGAGCTTTTTGTTTTCTTTCGGCCTAATTTCAAAGAAAGTTTAGTGGTATTAACTAGTTAATATAACACTTACACGGCCGCTGATTTCTTTCCAATTCCGAAAAAAAAACTTCTCCATCCTCTAAATTTGCGTCTTCTTTTCTTCAATTTCCGCCACCCATTGATGGATGCTGTATAAACGTGAAGCATAATATTGCAGAGTTTTTTGCCCATATCCGCAAGAATGAGAAACATATTCGGAATTCCCACCAGAGCTAGGAAAATTGTGATTATTTTCGATGGAATCGTACACGGGTAGAGAATCCCAAAACCTGAAAATAAAAATGAAATGTGAACTACATAAATGAATGAAAATACATTGATGGATATTTGAAGCCTTTACCCGCTCTTACGCAAAATTAAACATAGACATAAGCATACATATAGGTAAGATAAACAGCAGAAACTTTATTGAAACATAAATTGAAAAAACCTAATATTAAGTATTAATACTAATAAGTATTAATATCTCGACATATATTTGCAAATTAAACTTAATCTTAACTTAAATTAAACTATTTAAAATACGAATGATATAGCGAGAGCATAATGTGAAATAAAATGACGTGAAACTATTCTTTATTCTACATATCTAATTCCAATCTAATTTAATTCTATTCTAATCTATTTCTATCTCATTCTAATATAATTTAATTCTATTCTAATCTATTCTCCGACCGATTAGTCGGAATAATGAATCGGTCCAAATTGGCTTGTTAAACTGGATTTCACAACGGGATTAGAATCAGAAATTGTCAAAATTTCATACGCCCTACTGACAGAGCCGTACATATGTATGTCCGTTCAGCCGGCAAAATAACAAAATAATCGCCCACAATCTGGGCACTGTTGCTCAGTTCTACAATATTTACAATAATTGTGACAATTGTAAGCAAGATTTTGTTGCAGACTACTACAATTGTTACAATCGTAAGCAAATTTTATAAATGTGACTACAATTTGTAACAATTGTGAACATTTTGTGAAATATTCATTACGAATATGGGCAGATTTGTAACAATTGTGAATTAATTTATCAAACATTTGCTACAATTGTAGGACTTACGCTTGTGACGTTTGTAAAACTTTTCTAATTACAAACGTGACATTTGTAGCCTTTGTAAAAACTTACAATTGTTACAATTGTAGGATTTGTAAATCTGAGCAACAGGGCCCTGATCTGATCCACTCATAGTGGATAGTGGATAGTGACGTTGATCATCAGGGATGGCGTTTTAGCAACCTAAAAGCAACTTCGTAAATCTGTCTGCTCCACAAACACACAACTACAAAGTCTGAATTGATTGTTAATAAACGCTCAGCGGTCGTCATTACGTTGCAAACTAACCTATGGTAGAGCAAACAGAAAAAGTATAAAACAAAGAGGCCCAATAGTCGTAGTGACCGACGCAGAGAGTTTCCACGGTGGCTTTGCCGTCAAGGAGACGTGGCGCGAAATGCTCACAAATGTGTATGAGCACTGAACCCACGCCTACAACCCCTGCAAATAAAAAGAACAATAAAACAAAGAAAAATAAACAATAGTGGTATTTTTAATAGTAACCATTGTTTAGCAAGGCTGTCTTTGAGTTTGGGGTAAAGATGGACATCTTAAAATCGATAAGGATAAGGGATTTTCAATAAATTAATAGGCATCAACTGAATTAGGTTAACAAGATTAATGTCTGTAACTCAACATAGGATTAAATTGAATGCATAAAATTGGGTTAGTTGGTAAATCGAGATGACATGGTTTATTTGTTATACACGGTTTTATAAAGTTTCGTTAGTCGTCAATCTTACGCTCAGTAACTGAAGTTAATACAGTTAATCTAATAAAGTCAAGAGAACTAATAGAAAGGCCCTAAGGTAGCGGTATTAAAATATAATTTAGGCTATTTAGAGCTGAAATTCTCAACCTAAATGGATTATTTTCGTGTACTGTATAGTTTTTGCTTTACATAATCGTGTTCCTATAACTTCAGACACACTTGAATCCCTATCGGTAGAACCAATTTTTACACTTAAACAGGGTTTAACAACTTACATATGTGCAAGTATGAGAATTTTCACACTGCATAAAGCTCCAATGCAAATGGCCTGTATATTCACAAACGAAGGCTGATGACTTAGAAAACAAACATTATTTTTTTTATTTAAAAAAGTATTTTTTTGTGGAAATTGGTCATGAATGTGAAAATTTACTTTAATAAACTTTTATGTAGTCTAAATATTTTCAAAAATAGTTGACTAAAATTGAAATGAGATCAACACTCTGCTGTGAAAGTATGTAGAACATCACATAATAATAAGAGGTGGCTAAAACTTGCTTTAGGTATTTTAACCCCGACATGAAGTGATACCGCCACGCTATGCGTACAAGCAAGGTACAAGTGAGCAAACTAAAAGTCTGACTCAAAATAGTTGCACCAGTTGAGAAAACGAAACATGTGACTTCGATACGAAAAGAATTTGTTTTATGTCTAACCGGCGAAACAAATATATGGCAAGGTTGGTTTTACATAACGCCACAGATTTCGGCTGCCGACAATATCCGCTGCTTGGAAGTGCAAAGCTCGCTGCATTCGATCGGTGCTCACGCTGAAAATAAACTGTGTCAACTGATCAGTTTTGGTTTCTTATCTCTTATTTCTTATTTGTTATTTCTCCAGTGTGCACTATGCCTAAGAATAGACACGTTCTAAAAATGCTGAATAGCAAAATGTGCAACAATTCAAACAGTTTCCTAGCAGAAATCGCTAAAATTGGCAAATCGGCGGAATTCAGATGGCAACGGCATTGTCGATGCGATTTGCAATTCTATTACTAAATATACCTAGCTATTATTTGCATTACACAAATAGGGTAAAACGGGGTAATATTGGCAGAAATTCACCTCTTTTTGACCATATTACCCGAACCGCCATATAATTTTGTACTGGTAACAAGTAGATAGCTCAGTTTTACAGCATCAATACTAGTGCTACTTGTCCTGCATACTTGTCAAACTACTTTTTGCAAAACAAAAGTTGTTAATCGCCAAACTTTATCTGGAATTATGGTCAATTTAGGGTTGTCCGGTCACCTGCGTTGGGTATTAATAACTCATAATTACATAAAGTTATCCGGTTTAAAATTGACGTAACCCGTGTATATAGGTAACCTGTGTTTACTATAACCTATAGTCCAGTAACCCGTGTTTCTAACACTGTAAAAACTATAGCAATAGCTTACTTATAGTAGAGTATTCAGCCTGTCAAACTTTACATTTTTTTCGGACGTGAATTTTGCCCAAACTCACAAACTCGAAGTAAATTTACGCGTCGTAGATTTAAATTGCTTACATTTCACATTTTAATACAGAATTTTGACAGTCATATCTATCTTAGCTGCGGTAGTCTTTTGCAAAGAACCAACCCGTTTCGTTGATTGGTTTGCAGTCTTCAGGCGGTCAAAGTCAAAAGTCACCGTATTACCCCAAGTGACCGTATTACCCCGATTTACCCTACATCATGTTTATACACAGCTTCATATTCGTCTTTATCTAAGTCCTTGACTCCATAAGCAAGTTAAACAAACTGGTCAGTGCACAACCACATGAAGTGAATTGTAAAGTTCGACATAGAACTAAAATTCATCTACCTATCAAGTTCTCTCTACGTATGTCTGGCTGTCTTGTTCGCTGAATGTTAAAGTAATATGTACTTGAGTACACGACGAGTGTATAAGGTCAACAAACTTCTCTTTTAGATCAATTTACTAGTGAAATTTCAATGTCCCGCTCAGCCCGGTCTTCTCGCTCTCGTAGCAATTCTACCCGCCTCGATAGCGGTTCGGATTGCTCTCGGAGCTCATCTTCTCATTCTCGTAGTGACAATAGTCAGCCAGGGCCGGTTGAAGTCAACCCCCCTGCAGTGTGTGAACGGGAAGCTCCTTCGCAAAAACGGAAGCGCAAAGATTTGTCCCATCGGGTGAAGGGTCGCGGAAGGCAGTTACAACGGTACAGTTCGGTTAGCCGCTCTAGATCCCGTAACCCTGTTCATGGCAGACGGAAAGCGGGTCCCGTAGTCCAACTCAGGGCAGACGGAAAGCCGGCTCGCGAGCTAGCAGCGATCTCTACATCTCAGAGAAATCGCTCCCGCAGTGTCCCAAGTTCGGCAGAGTCGACAGAGTCCAGTCACGGACTAATGTCGCCGCGACCAGAGGACACAGAATATCACGTTCCAAAAGTTATACCAAATATGCCGGTAGCCCCGTCAGCTGAGCCAATGTCGGCACTAGAATTAGTTTGCCCAGACTTACTGGCCTCAGGACGTCCAAACTTTTCTGTCCCGGAACTGGGACAAGAGCGCTGGCGCCATGCATCTGGCACAATTGTAGATCACACGGCGCCTGTATTTCAGCGCCATATTTTGCCCCAACATGAACGACCGACATTTGAGCCCCCGCAGCTGCACGAGGAGCACATGGAAATCCTCAATAGCGGCCGAAAGGACTGTGAGGGAAGACTCCTGACATGGGAGAGTGACCTGTATAAGGTTGCAATCCCGCTAGCGGCCTATTTCGGGAAAGCTGCTGACAAAGTGGCTAAGGCCCGTCGGCTACAGCAGGCCAATGAACCGGTGCCAGATGAGCTAGCTACAATGGCCTTGGACCCAGAAAAATTTCTCAGCCACATGGACCAGGCCTTAACTATTCTCGGGGGCGTGTGTCGACGTATAGAGTACCATAGAGCAGCTTCGGCCAACTCGGCGGTGGATCAAACCCTGCGGCCTGATCTGCGTACTGCGTTTCAACAACGGTCGCAACAATATTTGCTGGGGCTGTCGTTTAAACGGTTTGCAGAAAAAAGAAACGCCAAAGGGATCGCAGCCGCACCAACGCCCGATCACCAGAGCAGTCGATCAAGCGATCACCTACTCAAAAAGCGCAGGTAAAAAAATTTACGTACGTCTAGTTTACCCTCTAAACTTGACAAACTTAGCTCTCACAGTACCTCCAGTCGGGGTAGACAGTCAAATATAGCTGGTTTTAGCAAACAAAGAGGCGTCGAGCACCTCAGAGAGGCCAGGACTGACGGGGCAGGGGTAACTGGAACCGGCGCGGCCAGTTCATATCGGATCGTAGAACCGGAGGTAATGTCCGCCCAGGAGGGAGCGGCACTGCCTACCACCCCCAGTAACTCAATGAACAAGGCAACAAGAGTAAGTCTACCGGTAAAGAGGTTAGCAGAAGTTATAAAAGGCCCTGATCCTGGGTTTGGGGAACACAGATCTGTTGTGGCTCAGGAGCACGTGGTGAACATAGGTAACTATCCTCTGGCGGGGCACATAAAGCACTTTAAACAGCGCTGGCACGCCATCTCAACTGACCCGTTAGTGACAAAAATTCTCTCGGGATACCTCACGAATTTATACGTTCATCACCTGCTCCTGAACATGTTACAGAAATGTGTTTGTCGCCAACCCACACCGCGTTGCTAGAAGCGGAAATTCAACTGTTGCTTAAAAAAGGGGCTTAAAAAAGGACAGGTGGGACCAAGTTCAGTGAAATTTTCTTCTACTGTTTTTTTGGCTGCTAAATCTACAGGAGATTACCGACCGGTAATAAACCTTAAACCCCTGAACAAATTTGTTAGATATAGAAAGTTCAAAATGGAACAGCCAAAACAACTGGTTTCCTTGATAAATCGGGGTGACTGGTTCACTACAATTGACCTTAAGGATCCACTTCCCCATTCACGAATCCTATCAGGCGTTTCTCTCATTTTCAGTTGAAGGGAAACACTACATTTCTACTGCGCTACCATTTGGCCTGTCTAGTAGCCCACGCATATTCACAAAACTGTTAAAAGTCCCAGTGTCTATATTGCGAAGCTACAGGTTTAGACTAATGATATATTTACACGACATACTTATCCTTGCTGATGCTAAAGTTCGATGTAAGGAAAAAACAATGCAGGCACTTTACTTTATAACTTACTTAGATATGACAATTAATATGGGAAAATCTCAACTAGAACCCGCACAGCAAATTGTGTACTTAGGACTTGATGGAACTCTTTGATAATGCTAGTTTCGGTTTCAGAAACAAGAGTAGCAAAGGCGAAAAAACTTCTCGAACGTGTTTGCACTCAGTCACAGTCCTCAATACGGTTTTCGAAAGTTTGAAGGAAGTATAGCTTAAGTGACGCATTTCTTACCGCCGTGAAATAGCCCTGTGCATCCTAAGCATTTGGACGGAGATTCCACAAAAATTAGTCAACTTTTAGGTTGAGTGAAACATCAAGTCTGAGTTTATCCGCAATTTTAGCTTTTACGGAAATTGTCTCACAAATATGCAAATCTTATGTAAACTAAACAATCCTACGTACGAGCTATTAAGCATATATGCGTGGTATTGATAATTCTGTATCTTTAGCCAAAAAACATAGACCGACAAAGGGTAGAATTATAAGAAGTAGCCCCTAAAATGGCTAATGTCCCTTCCACGGTATCTACCTTTGCCTACCCTAAGTATTGGCCTACACAGCATATCATGCTTTACTTACCTACATATGTAGCTTGTCTGGCTTATTCTTAATAATCTAACTACGTACAAAAACAATGCTGCAGGATGTTAATCATCCCACTGTATCGAACCATTCACAAGTTACGCCTTGATCTAATGCATAACAGCTTTAAGACGCTATAAACTGTGTTTTTCAGCGGTACTTCTGCTGGTGACATGTTAGGTTGTAAAACCATATTACTGGTAGTGGTATGTACCTCCCACTGTTATCAAAAGAACTAACAAGCCGAACCGCGGCAAAACTATATAAAAAAAAAGCGGAAGGGTTATTTAAAAAGTATGCAAAATTAGTTTAAGCAATACAAAAATTTAGCAAAAACTGAAAGAGTTATATTAACAACAAATATTATGAAGGTTTGAGGGAGAAGTTATTCCCAAACTCGGAAATCTTTTTTTTTTTTTTCAAAAATTTTTTAAAAAAAAAAACACAAAATTTAGCACCCCCAAAAACACCTCGCTACACGGCCCGCAGCAAACAGCCCCTTGCGAAAAAAGAAACCGCACATCAGCTACAGTTAACACTGCACCAGAAAAATCGCAGCACCAACTATATTTTAGACATTATGGCTGGCGCAATTGGTGTTTAACTGGTAACTTAGGTTCGTAGAAAATTCGTCCTACTTGACGCAGAATGCATGAAGATAGCTTGAATTTAGTGAATGGTAGGTGATAGCATAATTCATAATTTATATTAGCTTACCTTCGTTGCAAAGATTGATTCATAATACCGTAACAATTTTCAACACTGTCTAAGGGGGTTTCTAGCAAATTATGTTCAAAATTCAGTTCAGCATAAAAAAATCTTTTTGCATTTTTTTCAAACTTGAAAGAAAAAAGCTTGGTTTTAGACAATAAAACATTTATCAAAAAAAGATCAAAGACTTTTGATAGGAGTCAAATCTAATAAACTGCTGATGATTTTAGGTAGGTATATTGAATGCCTTTCTATACCTAAGTCAAACTGGATCATATGTTTTATTTTTAACTAACTAAACTATATTTTTCTAGTTTTTTTAGCTTCGCGGAGGAAATTTTGTCCAACTTTTATTATGGATGGACCATAATATTTACGTATCAAACGGAAATTTCAAGATTCTACAATACGTAGACTGACTGCAAAGTTGTATGCTATTTTTTTAAAAATTCTTGAACCGTAAAAAAATTCCGTCAATCAATATAAAGCTCAGAATGCTTTGGAAGCAGCGTTATGCTTCAACATTCAATTGACGGTTTTTCTACAAATTTTATGGTTTCTACAATTTTCAAAGAACCTTAAAATATTCTAGGCTGTACAGTAAAAAACTCGACAACACAGAGTGACCAATCTCATGGTGTCAGCAGTTTTTATCAAATTTTCAATTTTCTTATTGGATTACTTTTTTGAGGCCTCATTTTGAAACACAATGTGGCAAAAAACGTTTTTCGGAAAACATGATGTTGAAAAACTTGAGCTAATTCTAGAAGCTTTAATAAATCTCAGAATTATCCCAAACCACTCCAGAATCTTATAAGGTTAAGAAACGCATTTTTATAACTTTCTAACATTATTGCTAACTAAATTATGCTGTTTTTTTTAAAATTATGATTAATTTAAACCCGTACTTTATCTACAAATTGAAGTTATTTTTTAGATAAACTCAGCCTTTTCTTTACTTTGTACCTACTACTCTAACTATATAGTGTATACTCTAACTTAAATGAAAAGTGTTTACCTTTTTTACCCTAAACTACGGTAAAATGGTTTTTTCCTAATTTAGCGTCACTTCAGTTCAACAGAAACTTACCTTATTCGTTTCATCTTTGGGTTGAGTTTTGCAGAACAGAGTGTTCAATTTGAACCCAAGAAAACACAAGCCTTTGCAAGTCAGCGGATAAAAATCCATTTTCACTCACTACCATAAAATCCAACGACTAACGAGTAAAACTACCCAATAAAGACGCAAAGTTCGGAACTAAACTTACAATTAGAATTTAGCGGAAAATGCAGATTTTGTAGACCAAGCTTGAGCCCAGCACACTTAGAATGAATTTATTGCGGTCTACTAAAGTCTGACAGTAATATGGCCTAAAATTTCAAATTTGCCATTAGGCGTGTCAGTGTAGCCAGAAAATGGGTGTAATTAGGGTGCCGGGTTTATTTTGAGGCCGGGGTTACCTGTTAGGCTTAAAGTTTGATGAATTAGCCTGTACTCGAGTACTACTTTACTTCAGTTCTGTAGGTGGTCCATGTTTATATAGCCTTGACTAATTCGAATCTTACGATTAGCTAATGATTCTCTGAGTCATTATGAGTATGTAGCTTGAATAAAAAAAATTTATAGAAATATTCACTAAGTTTTAACATATTTTATTTTTAAAGTTTTTTCAGTAGATTTTGTCAACATTAATAGTTCATGACTACAGTAATAATTGTCTGAAAATCGGCTGGTTTTCATAATAGATTTTATTGCACTAGGAGCCGGTTTTATACCTAAATAAACAATAGATTCATTAGTGACACTGACACGAGTACTATAAAACTCGGTACCAACCTAACGTCTCGTGTACTAACATTTGACTTAGACCGTTGTAATGACAGGCTGTCAACGTTTTCTGATGGGTTTCCAACGTTTTATGACAGGTGGTCCACATGTTGGGCAACATGCGGTTCACAACTTTATGAAATTTAGCTGATCCAATCAAAAATTCTTAGCTGATCCAATCGAATTAAGCCAGCTTAAAGCTATTCATTAGTTGCTTATATATTAGTGTATTTTTCAAGTCACAAATATTTGCTATTAGTAAGAGTACATAATACGGAAAAGTATGACACTATTCCCTATTATAGCTAATCGGCTGGAACGAGTGTCCCCCTGGAATCGAGACACATCCCTGATTGGAGGTGGGTACACCGTGCCCGTGAAATCAAGGCGTAAAAGGGCTATTTCGGCTGAAGCATCGTTCCGGCCGATTAGCTTTGATAGGGAAGAGTGTCATACTTTCCCCTACTAAGTACTCTTGCTAATAGGTATGGAGACTTACGATTAATGTATGACTTTGCTTAGCTAGACTTTTGCCTGGTTTAAGCGAACAGTGTCAATTTCCACACGTCATACTGTATTGCATCTTTGTAACCAGTCCCTAAATGTTGCAACATTAATATATGCTTTGCGTAGGTAAATGCAAACTTAGTTATAATGCTTGTTGCAGCGTACAGCGTACTGTAGCACAACCTTTTATCGTGAAGATTCAATTGGAGGTTTTATTCCAGGCAGGGGCTTTATTAGAGAAAATACGATACATCAGTCTTATTACAGAATTCTTCGCCGTCTTCAAAACACAACGCCGTTTTTTAAAAACTTTATTTTCAAGATTAAAGTAAATTATAACGAGATGACAAATCTTTGTAAAGTTGGTCTGTCACATGATTATTAGTTTCCTTCAAACGGCTCAGTATTCTCCGTAAATCTGAAATAAGCAAAAAAAGATAAACAAAAATAAAACCGTCCTGTTGAAAACCAAATGTTTTCACGATTATACCGTTTCAATTAGTAAATAAGTTATATTGTTTAGAACAAATTTAAGTTAACAATTTAAGCGATAATATTATTAGTTATATTACAAACAATTTATTTAATAATATTCGGAAATAACTCCGTTTAAAAAACAGTTTAGAAGTTTTAAAAAAACAAAATTACTCAAAATATATTAAAAAAAGTTTTCATTCGTTCGGCAGACTCACGTAACTTATCCTGATCAGAAGCGAACATCAGAATGGTGGAAAATCGCTGTATGTCTGGTAAGTGCTGGATCACCGACAAACAGTCGAAGCTACAACATTTAGACCCGAATTATACTTACCGCCGTATGTCCGTTCAGCCGGCAAAATTGCAAAATGATCACGTCACTAATAGTGTACAAGATCATTTTGTGGCGAGATATTTTCGTCGCCGGCTGAACGGACATACAGCTGTAAGTATAAAGCGGCCTCATAATCAACGAAAATTTGTCAATCGATGATTGAAATAAAAAATAAAGGCACAGGCCTAACAAAAAATATTGTACTTTGGATTCAGTGTGTAATAGGTTATACAAAAAACATGTCATTGTTACTGACTTACTATGATGGGTAATTTATTCGAAATGGGCTTTAGTTTTCAAAAGTGTTGTCCACTCAAAGCCCCTTTTTATGATCAAACCTTATGGGACTCAATACATTGCCCTTTATAATATCAGACCAGAGTTTATTCAAAACCAAAAAATACCATAATATCCTCCAAAACACAAATACTTTGCTCTTCGAACTTCGTGAAAACTTGTTTAAAAAACGTAAATCACGTACGAATTAATGTAGAACCAAATAATCAGGTCACTTACTTGTCTAAACTCTCTGCACAAATTCGCAGAATATCAGACAGTATAGCTGCTTCAAATGTGTTTTTAAACAGAGCAGCGTATGAGGTGGGTGGAATGGCCTGAAATAGAAAATACAAGTAAGTCTCAGCACTAAGAAGAAGCCTGCTTATTCGGATCTAAGAAGGTCTGAATCAAGCCTACTTCACTTCATCGTACGGATCTGTTAGTCCGTAAGTTTAGTCAACTCATAGAAAAAGCTCCAACTGCAAAGTTTCGGTATATACTGACAAAAGTTTCGGTGTAATGTCTTACGGACATAAACTGGCGGACAAGAAGCTAATGGACAAGTCTAGAAACGGACTAGACGGAACAATAAAAACGCTGTATCGAGTTAATAAACGTGACAACTTACTATAAATTAAATGCCGACTCATAAAAAAACAATTTCCCAAATATTTATGTACCATAGTTGCGCTAAAATTCAGTTAACTCTTGGTGTTTAGGAACGCCATCTTCATTAATTTTTTAAAATTTCTCATCGACAGTACAAAATTGATATTAGTTTATTATGTTAATAAAAAAATTGTTATTATGTACTTAGTTTCGCTAAAATTAACCCTTTTATTCGGGTAATGAACATTGAACAAGGCCCCAAAGTAACAGACAAACTACAAACCCTTACTTTAAAGTACTCAAATAATTTAACTGAATCATGTTTCAACATTTTCCAATCGGTGTGCAGCTGTAAGGAAGTCTTGGGTACGGGCGGAAGGGGTCTGTCGATATATGTCGGGCTAGGGCTGCCATTTGTCACAGGCTGTTCCCTAGCTTCATCACTGAAATCAAACATTATGGGCGCGATTCACAAAAGGTGTTTAACTTTGAAACTCTAAAGCCCGGTTCATACTTGTCCTTAAGGACGTAAGGACAGGGACAAACACAAATTTTGATTAGCTGCAATGACGAATTTACCAAAGCATTTGGGCTAATTTTCTGCATACGATCTGGATGTGACCCAGACTTGTCTCAAGGGAAACATCAACTCAATTGACCACGTAGTTTTCTTGGAATCGCTTAAGGACAAAACGATAGGGACAAGGACAAAGACGAGTATGAACCGGGCTTTACAAATCTTCTTTTCAAATGAAACAAAACATTGAATGAAAACTTATGCATATTATGTTTCATTCGATTATATTGATGATCATATTTCATCTTTGGTAAACAACTAAAAAAGAGCTATATAGTTT
>JASANF010013594.1:0-18393 GCA_030248245.1 Trissonchulus sp. WLG1_4
AAGTGAGCTTATGATTTGTACATAAAGACAAAAAATAAGCTATCAGAACCACACAAGGAAAACCACGCTCACGACTATGGAAATTCACAAAATAACTCTGATTAAATATGAGCAAAAAATCACCTCAAAATGAATCGTCAGTGGGCTAAATTCCGACCAATTGCTAAATTTTTTAGAAAACACTTTCAATTAAACTAATACGTAGTTAAAAATTACTGAATAGTTGCATACTAAAAAGACCTAAAAAGACCTAAAAAAGCATACTAAGATTAAAAAACCCACAAAAGAGCTAAAATATAACTATGATTCACACGTGAGATCATAAAATTCCCTAAAATTTTACGGCTTGTTAACTATTTAATCACAAATAAAGCTGAAATAACCTTTTCATGAACACATATGTTGCATATTCAGGGTCCCACCCTTGTTGACCTAGCCATTTTATAGTCCGTTTGGCATTGAGTCTGTATTCACGCTTGGTTGCCATAGTAACCAGCGCGCAATTGAGCCTAGGTCACACGTATTTTAGTGATATTCTAAGAACCTAAATTTAGTCTAAAAAGTAATATCCTAATTAATTTGTTTAATTCTCGTTTAATTATATCCTAATTATGTTTTGAGTTGTACTCTGAAAAGGGAAGTTTATTCTGAGCCTAAAATGATAAGTTTTGAATAGTAGTAAAAAAGGTGCAATGCAAGCTAGCCGGTTGGCTTGAGGGGAAACTTTGGGCGTCGGTCGGGCTAAATTATTTGGGGGAAATTATAGACTTTGATATGGAATAATTCTGAGTTCTAGGCTGCCGACGCTCCTGAGTTAGGAGTCTAAATTTGTCCTTTTGTTTGTTATTATCCACGTGTTTCCCATTGCATTTTACAACTGGTTCCGCTGTATAAATTTGTGCTAACACGGCTCGTAAATAAAGCCTTTTATTTTATTTGGTATGTGCGTGTACTGGTCTAATATTTAGTTTTGCGTTCGCGTTATTAGGGCCCGTAGAGTGATTCCTTAGAGTGCTCCCGAACCTGTCGTTGAGCAAATTCTAGACCTGTAGTTTCGACGCTCTAGCGTCAAGTTGTTTTACTGCGCGCCTTCCGGCACAGATAGGCACCGGTCACTGTTCTTGAGGTTAGCCTGCCAGCTCACGCGGAAGTCATAAGACCGGGGGCCGCAGTATAACACATACGTAGCGCGAATTTACCAAAAAAGTCCAAAGAAATTTCAATTCATAGCTGAAAATTTGTAATAAAACTTACAAAACCTACTCATGATAAGGTAAACACAAAATTGCAGACATAAGTATATCGTTAACACATTAGACTATAAATTTACAAAACATTAACAGTTTTCTAACTAAATAATGACAAATGATGCCAAAATCAGCTTTTCATTAACACATAGGCAGTAAGAATTTACCAAAGACGAACAGAGGTCCAACTGAATTTCATTCAAAAAACTACAAAAATGTCTAAGAACAACTTACAAACACATACATACGTAAAATGTGCGGTATGTTTTTAGCCAAACACAGTACATAAGCGTATTTGAAAAAATAAGGTGGTTGTACTAAAACAATGACTACTAATGACAGAGTATAAATTGAGCTTAGATTTTTATATCACCTTGTACTACTCTTAATAGGCTACGTAATGACGTATTGATCACGTAAATCGATTGAGTAATTGCTGAGAAATCTTCCATGCCCGTAAAATGTGCGGTATGTTTTTAACCGAAAACTTCCAATAAGGTACCTAAACGTAGCTATAGCTAACTACCAGGTAATAATTCAGCTTAGTTTTTTATATAGCCTTGTAGTCCTAATGATAAGCTACAAAATGACCTATTGATCTGGTTGATCGGACAATTAATTGCTGAGTTACAGCTCATTTACCTAAAATACGTAATCTACAGTAACCTACCTAACTAGTTTTCTGCCACTAGTTGGCATCAGTTTAATCGCCCTAGGCTATACACGTGTTTTAACCACACATTACGTGATTGACAAAAAAACACTAATAAAATTGTAAAATAGTAAGAAATTAAACATGTAAAATTATTAAGATTAAAAATTGAAAAATTATTAAAATTTAAAAATTTAAATAAAAAAAATTAAAATTAAAAATCATTATTAGAATTAAAAATTTACAAAATTTAAGGCTCCTGCCCACCCAATTCGCTAGACTGGAGCCTCGCAGGATTTTACACGTTAAAGATAGCTCCTCGGGGGATTTTCGCAGGATTTTACACGTTAAAGATAGGCTCCTTGGCTTCTGCCCACCCAAAGAGCCCTGAAATCCTCTCCCTATACTACTTACTTACTATACTTACTATAGTTAAATACTATGGATACTTTGGAGTTGGAAAATACAGTAGCAAGGGATAAGTGTATGAGAAAGTATTTTCTGGGGGTTTTCCCAGCAGATCAGTTACCAGAAGAATTTGTTAGACCAGCTTGTTTTATTGCAAATACAGACCCGGCAAATAAGCCAGGTAAACATTGGGTAGCATTTTACATAAATAAATATATTGAGTATTTTGATAGTTATGGCAATAAACCATATAATGTATTTAACGAATATATTCAGAAAATTGGAGGAAATTTGTTATTTAACCCTTATTGTCTTCAAAACCTAAATACTAATGTTTGTGGAGAATATTGCGTTTATTTCTTGTCTAAACGATGTCGCGGATGTTCACTAGAAGATATTGTACGCCATTTACGACAACGACCATCACAAAATGACACTATAGTTAAAGATTTTACCGATAAACTTAAAATACACGGATTGAGAGGTGGTCAGTCGTCTGAATGTCGGCGAGTAAATCAATAAAAGCCGAGAAGTCACTAGCGACAGACTTTACTACTACAGCCAGACATTACTTTTACTATAAATACCTATTACCATCATGTTGCTTACAACTACAGCAGTCGACAAGTCCTTTGATGACAGCACGGTGAAGACTTTACATCTAATTATCGGCAATTGACAAGGACCTCTGCTAACTCAGGATGATGTAACAGATGTTTTGGATGATCACCTGGCCCGTTGTCAGAAAAATGAGTGGTTACTTATAATTGTAAAGGATATTTATAACAATATCTTATCCCACAAATTTACTACCAAGAGCGAACTAACCATTGAAGATTACAAGAAAAAAGTCCTAAAATTCGATATTTTCCATATTCAGAAGAACAAGAACATGCCGAATGTTAAGGTGGAAGAAGGTGTGATTTCAACTGACAATGCTCGTTACGTGGAATATCAAGTTCACACCGAAGACGGATCACCACTTACATCAGCAGAATTGAAACATTTGCTTTCTCTACGCTTTGTATCCAATGTCCCGTCTCAGGATTTCTCGCATGTACACATCACCGACAACGATGGACTGGTGCCATTAAGCCGAACAATGTACAAGAGTCAGCTTGCAGATGCGTTGATCGATTTTGGAGAAAATAAATTGAACATCAAGATTTTACACATGCATCTTCACGAATGGTAAACTACTATTACTATGTTATTGACTTGTTTGTAACACTGTTAATGTTCCTAATGTATTGTTGTATGTTATATTAATGTATTATTGTATTGTTATGTTATATTAATGTGTCATTGTCGTAATTGTTGTTATATTAATGTATTATTGTATTACTGTATTGTTATGTTATTGTAATTTGTTATCGTCGTAATGTTGTTATATTATGTTATTACTGTCGTAATATGTTGTTATTGTCGTAATGTTGTTATATTATGTTATTATTGTCGTAATATGTTGTTATTAATAAAATAAAATAAAAGTGCTGTAATTTAATTTTAGTGGCAAGTTATTACTGTGCATATTTCCTGTGTGCGGAACTGCCCAAACTTAGTATGTACCGAATATAGCTATTACCGACTTTAGCTGCTGCATAACGCAAAAACAGCCTATTTTTCCCATATTTTGCACTGGCCTTACTATATGACAAGCAGTAGCCGTTAGTTATTCGGTTGCAGAAATATCTGGGCTAATTAGTGATACAAGAATTACTGCTATAAACAAAGTATTACTTGAGAATTTAGTAAAAGTAGTCAGTTTACCTGGTGTTAAGCACATGGCGTACAGTTTTACTTAAGCTACTACACCGGTTAAGGCTAGATCGCACTATTGCTAAAAAATAAAGATATTGAATAACAGCAAAATCATTAAAATCGTCCTACTATTACTTAAGATAATTAGAGTTAAGTGTAAATTTAAGCTATTTTTCTGGAAAACTACAGTAAGACAGGCATAACAAACTAAAATAATGTGTGTGTGAAATACTAATGAATGTGTAATAGTAATAATTAGTAAACAACAAGTAATTAAGCAAATTTTACAACCTACATTTACCACTTAGATACTACACACAACCTATTACTACTCCACAACCACCACAAACCAACCACCCACCACAATATAACCACCAAAAACACACTCACAACCACGCAAAACCACAAAAATCACAAAAACAAGCCTATGATTAACACATAAGACAGTAAGAATTGACCAAAAAATAACCATATACTGACTAAATTCCGACCATCAACCAAAATATAACCACAAAACACACACGAATGACCATGTAAAACCACAAAAATCGATAACCTATGCCTATGATTAACACATACGACCGAAAGAATAAGCCAAAAATTAACCAAATACGGACCAAAATATGACCAAATACTGAAATATTTATCAAATTCTATGTATTCCTCTAACATTTGTATAATTCTGTACATTAATTTAAAATATTATTACACTATTCTGACAACAAAACGACCATTTACTTACCAAAATTTTACCACCAAAAACACACTCATGACCATGCAAAACCACAAAAATCGATAAATTATGCCTATGATTAACACATAAGGCAAAAATATTAACCAAAACTTAACCATTTTCTTACCAAATTTTTAACATGCACGAGGAAAGATAGACCATGTCGTTACCATGACAACAGCTATAAGGTAGTAATATGACCTTGAAATAGCATCAGACAGGCTAGCAATACGCATGCACCCACCCCAATGCACCCACCTCAATTTGCATGCACCCACCCCAATGCACCCACCCCAAATCGGTGTGAGATACTCGCACTATACTACTGACTTGGTTTACTTTCCATCATGAGACTGTGTGCTTTGAGCGCCGCACTCAAGGAAACTCAGTCTTGTCCCTGACTGTTTTAGTACTGTGCTGGGCTTGCTGTTTGACTCAACTCATCTTTGTGCCCTTTATAGTTTATAAATACCTATGGGCCCGGTTTCATAAAAGGTCTTTTGCGATTCATTTGTAACACTGGTGCAACATAAAAAATAGAGTATAACTTGGTTTTTACACAATATTTCTGCAAGAAATTTTCATGACAGGTAGCCAATATGTTAAACCACGTGTGATTCAAATCTCATAATAGTCCAGTTATCCAGTGAAAACTATAGCTAACTTGAAGTCATTCATTAGTTGCAAATATTAGTGAATTTTTAAAACCACTAATATTTACTAATATTTGGAACTAATTAATGACTTTGACTTAGCTGGACTTTTGTTTGTATCAAGCAAACGTAACAAAACTTTACACACTCATTATCTACCATATTGGCAATATGTCGTAAAATTTTCAACAGAAGCTTTAAGTTAACGCAAAGTTATAAATTATTTTCTTGCTTATATCAGTGTTACTAATGAATCTCAACGGATCTTTTATAAAACCGGACCCTGGTCTTGTTTATCTGTATTGATGAAACAAAATAAGACGCCAAAACGTTTAAAAAAGACAGAAAAGCAGGCGTCGGAAATTAAACACGGTCCGCTCAGCCGACGTCGAGAAGTACACCGTCGAGAACTACTTGAGAACCACCAACACCACAGCCCCCTAACCTCGTACGCTCTATTTATCATTTACAATACGTCGGAGTATAAAGAAAATGACTATAAAAACTTGGCACTACATAGGCTATGTATTGTTTACTCTTTCTTCTACTGATGCTGGTTTTGGCCATGGATTAACAACTCTTCAATGAGTGAGATTTACGCAAGTGTTTTGACTTTAAGGAATTACGGCTGATAAATTTTACGTATCGAACACGCATAGTGATTTACAGTCAATTGTTAATAATACAATTTTCAGTTTCAGTGTCATTTGAAAAGGATATGGAACAAGTTTTATTCACCTTATGTGAATCCAGGTCATAAATTTTACATAAAACAGCTGCATTTTTAAAACTGTAAATATTAAATATTGCGAATTATAATGCTACGTAAATGCTGACTTATGAGACGTTATTTTGAAACGCCCCAAAAACATTAGGGACCGAGACTGATTTTCATAAAAACACTTGATGGAAGATTGGCGGGCCAGACACTAGACTTGTGATGCAAACAATAATAATAAGTCAAAAATAATTAAAAGATGATGAATGACAACAAAAAGTGGTTAAAAAATGGTATCTGTTTTTTTAAGTAATCTAGTTTTTTTCGTAATTGGACCCTTACAAGCAGAATAACTAGGCTGTTTTACCCTGTTATACAAACATAATAAATTTAATAAGCACCTTAAAACATTAAAACGTGTAGAAAACTACTGTAGAAAATCCGGTTCGACTGTCATAAACGTACATCGCCATTTATAAAATTATGCTAGCATAAATATTAAAACTAATAAACGTCGTCATTTTTAATAAAATGTCAAAAAGATGAACTTGGCGTCTAAGTAGAATTATTACTTTGATAAAAAATAGCTAAAAACGTTGTCTGAAAGTTTAAAACAATTACCTACTCACTATAAAACTCCAGAAGTACCCACCACGATTAATGTAATGTCATTGGCAAGATTGTAAAACTGCTTCGATATATTACCATCATCTCAACTATAACGGGCTTCCTGGTTCAACGCTATGGCTTGGCTAAGTTTGGTTGTAGCCAGCATTTTCATGTTGCGTGCAGGTATGTGTGCACCTTGACTAACTAAAAATTTAATTTAATTTAATTAATAAGTAATTAATTCTTGCATTAGTCCTGAGTTTATGACATGCTCAAGATGCTGCAGTTTAGTCTTAGTTTCTGTTAAGTGTTTGAAATCAGTTCAACAAAATAGATACGGTAGATGTCGCGTGTAACCGTACACAGAACACAGCCCCACCCCCCACCCTAAGCGATATTTGCGCTATTATTGGGACCAGCTAAACCCCACCACCGTAAAACCCCGCCCCCCACACCACATTTCCGCTATTTGCGCTATACACACACTAAACATACACCCCTACTCCCCTCCCCACCCCGTCGCTCCTATTGGTAAAAATTGCAGGCAATCACCCAACATGACTTTCAATTCTTCCTCCTATTGGTTAGGCCTAAGTCTAAGCCTAAGCCTAAGCTCAGGCCGAGGCCTAGGTAAGGAAGAAGCACAAATACTTTCAAGAAATTAGCCAATAAGTACCACAAAATAGCGCCTAAATAGCGCAAATTGCACCCCCAGGTGCTATAAGCGTCACTTTTTTAGCCTAGAAAAACATAGCCTTATAGCACTTTGATGCACTATCGTTTTACTATATGCGCTATTTATTCATATCGTCGATCAGATCCCAAACCAAAATTTGAAAATGCTGTTAAAATTCTTCTTGTTTATTCAGTGATCGTATAGGGGTGAATCGGCAAAAAGGATCTACGGTAAAACAGGATCAGCTGTAGCCTTTTGACATATTCATGTCACATGCGACGAAGCAGGTGCATTCACTGGCCAGTCCAGTTGTCACGTGTCAATTTTCAAGTGTCACGTGTGTGTATTGGTTTCCTTTGGGCCAAAGATGTGAATTCTGTTAATTTGTTAACTTTTGCAATTACTGAAGTTCAGATTGCACCAAGGACAGCTAACGTGACATCAACTGCCGAGTTACTTGACCTGGTATACAGGTGTTACGTTGTGACGTATATATTCAGAATTTTACGCTGATTTTACCTATTCCGTTAAAATTTTGTACAAAATTTTAAATTTACGCGTAAAAAAGTGTAATTTCCTCAGGTCTCTGATTTTAACGCAAATCGGCAAAACAGGATCAATCAACCAGAATAGTTGTTAAAATGAGATCATAGGTGGGCAAATAGGATCTACTGTTGTTTTTTAGTTTGAAAAGTCAATTACGTTTTTTGTTTTTGTGCAAAGCTTTCTAATACACTTAAAAATCATGATAAAAAGATTATTATTTTAAGCAGTACTGGTTTTGAGAAATAATTATGCGAATTCTCGAAAAACTGAAGTAATCTTTTTCCATTCAAAAAGCCTATAACTTTTTAATCACTACTTAGAATTACAGTTCCTTTGTGTAATTGCATTTATGTTTTTACAAATTATAAAAATACGCCTATCTAATGACATATATATTTTTTCAGCTAATAAGATTTTAAAACTATAGTAATTTATGACTCCCAAATGTTTAACATTACGTTGCTAAATGTGAGCATTATTATCAATTTTCTATTTAACCATTTTTTTTCTGTAACCGACTACATATATATGTTTCAGGTAGTGTAGACAAAATGGCTCATGGTGCAACGAACTTTTAGTAAAATAGCGCAACTTATTGTTAACTTGAGGGGACAAATACATAAATTCGCTGTATAAATTTGAGGAGGGTTGTGATTTCATATGTGAGTGGAGGGAATCTTCGTCCTTGGAAATTGATTTTCGAGAAGCCCACATCAAATCAAATCAAATCAAATCAATTGAAAAAGGGTCGCATCAAAATTACTAATTTACTATTAGTAATTACTATTAGTATTACAACCCTATTACTAATTTACAACACAAGAGCGCTTCCTAATGCCATCTACCATAAGGTGTTAGAAGTACGGAGCAGATTTCGGCAGACAAGAGTAGGAACTCAAAATTATTAACCGCTCACTACCATGTCGTATATATTTAAACTATAATAATGCAGTGTTATCTATAATGCGGAATTATTTGAGTTGGATAGATAGCTACACGTTGGTCGTAAGGGTAACGTCGTTCGTTCGTTCGTCGTCTTGCGTTTACATCTGTGGCACGAGGGTACCCCAAATTCTATGCTCCAACCTCCAATTGAGTCACTTTCTGAAATGTTCGACCTAGCAACATCTCGCCAAAGTTTTGGCCAAATTTTCTCGACCTTTTTCGATCTAATTAATTTTTACGTATGTTAGTGCCGGGTGCCGACAACGAGTTTGTATTGGCTGCATTGTTAGAATGCTTAATTTTACTTTTCTGGTCAGATATGGATAACCTAAGTTTGAACGGATCGAGCTTTTCCAGATCTCTTGATTTGACCTACATCATCACATGCACAAAATGTTATGGTGCATGTACAAATGTTATATTAAGCATACATATACACTATATGCGTATACACATATGCAAAAATTAAGTACCGTACTAAGCATGTATTTGCCGTAATGCCGAGAAATGTGTAACCATAACGAATAAGGAATTAATGAAAGCGTAACCTAAAAATTTTACATTTCGACTTGTATCGGGAAAACTAAAAGAGTAGTCTCGCTCATGTTGAGCGGAGATAAAGCTTTAATATGGTTTAATATACCTACACATACAAAATTTCATTTGCCTACCAGAAATGGACGTTTCCCATTTTTTACCAACTTTCACATCATGCCCGTCAGCACGCGAAAAAGACTAAATGATACACTTCGCCGATTCTGTAGAAAAATTCTGCCTAGCGAAAAAACTGAATAGTTTTTCAAATAATATCTAAACGTGTGCCTGACCGGGGGAGACCATGCACCCTAGTTTGCTTTGTATATGTAGTCGTGCCAGATTAAGAATCTGTTGTTGCAGAAAGCCAACGAGAAATAATTCCTGGAATTTTCATCCCTGCTAACGAAGCTATCGACAAAAATGACCAAGTACTGCCTGGACTTCAACTGCCAAGTCAAAAAGATGGTTGGAACAACAATCAAAGTCCATTCTATCCTTTTGACCCAACGCTTGGAGTTGGGATAACATCTGCTGGTCCTGGCTATTTCAGCATCGGCACAGCATACCAACCATTCAATTTTCTGGGACTACCAGTCAAGGCTTTGTACCCGGCCATGGCGCAAAGGGGAAGTTTGCCTCGATTCGCCGACAACCCACTAATCGGTCCGCTTGATCCGTTCACTGGACATTCCGCTTTGGGTTGGGACAAGGCTGGGGCTGGGGGTCCGGTCATAGACGGTGGCTTGCAGTTTAATCACTGGAGATCTGGCAACAGAATGAATGTCAGCGGAATGATTGATCCGGGTGCTAAAGAATCAAAATTATTTTTACCACTGCTCCCAAGGCGAGGGCTGCAAGTACCGTTTGGCTCACGTTACAGCAGAAATTCAGAAAAAAATAGATTAAATCTTGGGCTAACCTCGCATGGCATAAATGCGCTGGGCTTGCCCGTTAGGCAGTATTATCCTCATTTGCTTTCACAGGATCCCACAATACAGAACCAGTGGATCCAGCACAATGCGGCAGCTAACGATATTTTGTCGTTTGGAAGAAATCGCCAGAAACGATCTATAAATCTCGGCGACATTTTAACAAGAAAAAATCGTAAAATTAATCTTACAGATATACTAATGGCAGCTTGATATAACTGCATGTCAGACATGCTTATAATTTGTTCATTAAAAAAACCACGCTATGAGTTAGCTCAACAAAATAATATATACGTCGGATCGATTATAGCTTACCGCTGTTCTAACGACCATTGGCTAATTAATGGGCATCGTATCATCCTACCATATTTCCTCAAATAGGTCCCAAACGTATCTGTTTAAAATAGCTAGACTGAATTTTGGCAACCTGTAAGAAACACCCACCCAAAACGCGAAACTTGAAACACTTGCAATGGAAACAAAACAAAATAAATTTAATACAATTGCGCTACACAGACTTTAATTTCAATCAAAACCTGTGAATATGAGAGTCGACAAACGACTGAAAATGGTTTAACGGCCGAAAGTCTATGACATCATTAAAATAAAAAATGTTATTGTCGTTAAAAAACAGAGACTAAAAAACTGTCTTTTCGTAGTTTATTTACGGGATGTAGGTACTGTTTGACCACTCCACATGATGTTTATTTTCACCAAAAGATCCTTTTGAGAGTTTTTAAGCACAAACTTCAGAAAATGCAGTCCAACATGTTTATCAGTAAAAATAAATGCTATAACTGTTATTTGGTGTCGGTTTTTTGACAGAGTCACTTTGTTTGAAAGGATTACAAAATACGTGTGAAGTATGTCTAAGAAATGTGATTAGTGTGAATAGCGTGTTTATAAAGGTTGAAATTATGTCTAACGAAGTTTTCATAATAACAAATGTTCAACGTATTCACATTTGACAAATTGATGTAAAGTGCTTGGCTCAAAGGCGGCGCAGTTTTGTTACGAATTTTAGTGTTGGTCCGTTGTGTTCTCTCAGCTGCGGCCCGTTTCATTGATTTAGTTCTAAACTTATTGATACTATTAAACTATTATTGTATTAAATAATTATTATATATTATAATATTAAACAATGTGTTAAATATTTTATGTGTATATGTATTTTTATTTTTTTTATGACAAGACACGCTTGTGTTGTTAGTTGTTTATGGTATATTGACGCGTGAAAGTACTTGGCAGTTTACGATGACTTTTAGATAATTTAATAGAAGTAGGACGTTAGCGAGATTAGAAATGTCAAAAAACCGTTGGTAATTACTGTTACAATAAAGTTAGTTGTTGTCTGCCTTGCTGTTTTTCTAAAAAAAAATTCATGCTCGGGCTTGTCTGTTAAGTCCATGTAAATTTATATCCCACACTACATAGGCCCGTTGCAGACTTATATCTCAAGTATATATTATTATTAAAAAAAGCACATGAATACCAAGGATTTACTTATAAATATTAGTACTGAATCATCCATTTCACTTGCTGCCATTGCGGAAGGTAGAAGTCTGAGCTGGTGTGTCGTAGTCAAAATAAACTCAGGAAAAGGCCCTCCGAACAAAATTGCCTGAAACAACTTAAGCTATATTATTTTCTTAATTAATTAGTACTAACTCATTTTTAATATTAACTTTGCTTAAACAAAGAGAAAGTATCATTGCTCATACTAATTTAGCCAGACCATTGTGAAACTTTTTACATTTTTCACATTTTTGCGAAGTCTGGTAAATGGTTTTCCAATCAATCATCACCGGTTTGTTCTTGTAGGTAACCTAAGGCGTATTTAGTAAAAATAACTTTTTATGCCTTATCTGGAATAAGACATTTTCAGTACTGGTGACGAAATTTATGCAAACATTATATCACTATAGAACTTAAAACAATCTAGTTTTTTGACAAAACATGTGCTATGTGATAAATTGCGCTACGGAGCTGTTATCGAAGCAAAATAATTTAATATACCTTGCGGTAATACGACAACTGAAGAAATTCCGGTTCAAGCATTTACCATGAGCGTGTTGCGTGTATGGTCATTTATAAAACGATAGTTAACTAATAAAACAGGTCCAAAAGTAGTTTAACGTCAAAGTGATTAACTATTCATCCTTGAGCTATAATTTTTGTAATAAAGCAAGTTGCCAGAAAAAGATTCAATTCGTTCGCAATAAAATTGTGGAAGTCTCCTGTTGAGAGTTAGTGCGTTTTGGATACTTCACTTGTTGCCCTACTAACTTAGTAGGATTTAGAACTGATCATGATGATTTGGTTTACCTTAGCCGTGGTCAGTGTATTCCTATTGCTTGCAGGTGGGTTAACAGAGCTTATCGACGCAATGACCAATGAGATAAGAAATATTTTTCATTAATATGACTAGAAAACTGGTGTTTCAAAAACAAATTGGTTCATAAAGTTCACAATTAATTGAGTAGTATAAACCATGTAATAATTTTCACTCAGACATGATTATTTGAACTATTAAGATGTACAAAATAATTTACAATTGCAATGTAATATAAATTCTGTTTGAAAAAAACAATTTGGGTGGGTCGTGATGGTATACAGCCGTAATGATATACAACTGACCACTTGGCCCAGTTTCAGCCGCTATAATATACAAAAAAATCGGAATATAATACAACCAAATTTATCTTACATTTCAACCGTGATCATATACAGCCGTCATGATATGCAGCCGTGATGGTATACAGCCGTAATGGTATATTTACAAATAACAGGCAATAGTAATTAAAAGTTGTCTGCGCTCTATTCTATGTTACTGTTAAGTAAGGCGCCCTAGAGACCTAAAAGAAATTTACGACAGCTCATTATCGGCCCAGTAGCTCAAGTGGTTAGAGTGCTGGTCTACAGATCCAAAGATGGGTGGCTAGAATCCCCCTGGGTCATTCTGATGATGATGATGCTGTCTTTCTTTCGGTAAGAATCCCCATTCATGGCAAGGCCGCCACGAAATATCCTGGTCGCAGAACTGAGTCAGGTAGTGTTAGGTATGGGCTGTTGAGGGACATACCCCCTTGAGTGGCATGGGCAGACTGGTGGTGAAAATCTATGGAGGAATTATCGCCGACGTTGCTTTGCAGTGGAGCCGCTCCTTGTCCCGGCAGGGAGTGAGAGCTGATCAGTCTCTGGCAGGGTTCGCAGAAGAAAATGAGGCCAAAAAAAGGGACCTCGCGACACTTGCCTTATAATAGAGAAGAAAAAGAAATAGGGACGGCTTCCGGCGCTCCCCCAGCCCGGGTGCCCACTGCTGGTAGTAGTGCACACTGTGCAAGAAAACGTCGAGCCGAAGAAAGGGAGGGATGTGAAGTGAAATAGGCCTTTAGAGAACTATGTAAAAGGGATTTACGAAAGCTCATCATTGGCCCAGTAGCTCAAGTGGTGTTCGAGCGCTGCTCTGCAGATTCAGAGCTGGGTTTCTCAAATCCTTCCCGTGTCATTCTGATGATGATGCTGTCTTTCTTTGGGTAATGATCCCCCTCCCTTTCTTGACATTACTTCGTCTGCATTTTGATTAAAGTAATGTAATACACCTAATCTGCATTTTTAGTTAGTAAAAGGTGCATAACATAAGAAACGAATGTGCAAAATTAGGCTGTAGGTGCGGGCCAACTTGACCAACTTAAGTTGGCCATTGAAGTAATTGGGTAGCTGTAGGTATGGGCTGTTGAGGGACATACCCCCTTGAGTGGCATGGGCAGACTGGTGGTGAGAATCTATGAAGGAATTATCGCCGACGTAGCTTTGCAGTGGAGCCGCTCTTTGTCCCGGCTTGAAGTGAGAGCTTATTAGTCCCTGGCTGTGTTCGCAGAAGAAAATGAGGCTAAAGAGGACCTCGCGACACTTGCCTTATAATACAGAAGAAAAGAAAATAGGGACGACTCCCGGCGCTCACCCACCCCGGGTGCCCACTGCAGGTAGTGTGCACACAGCGCAAGAAAACGTCGAGGCGAAGAAGAGGAGAGATGAGAAGTAAGATAGGCCCCCTAGGAACTAAAACGGAATAACGAAAGCTCATCATCGGACCAGTAGCTCAAGTGGTTAGAGCGCTGCTCTGCAGATTCAGAGTTGGCGGCTCCAATCCCTCCTTGGGTCATTCTTCTGATGATGCTGTCTTTCTTTCGGTAATAGTCCTTCTCCCTTTCTTGACATTACTTAGTCTATTCTGGTAGAAAAACAGACAAGTAAAAATTAACCTAGTCTGTATTTTGAGTTAGTAAAATGGGCATGACATAACAAACGAATACGCAAAATTAATTTACCATGGTTTGGTTTCTACTGTTCTGGTGATTGAAATTTGCAAAATTTTAGTATCAAAAGTCGGAGTTTGTGTCAGGGTCGTCCGTTGTGTTGGACCGACAGAAAAGTGGTGGTCGGTTTGTGGTTAAACCCATAGGTTTGAGATGAAAGTTTACGTAATAATCATTACACTACCTTATCATTTGTATAATATGACGCTGTATACCATCACGGCTGTAGCTCATCACGGCCAAACTGAAAATAAACTTTAAGGGTGGATTTCACAAAGGTGGTTTTACTAAACCATAGTTTTACCAAGAGTACATAATAGCGTCTCACTCTATATAGAAGAAGAGTGAGACACTCTCCAGCCTGCCTGTGTTCTGGCACAGGCAGATGCGCTGGTCGTTTTCAGGCTACATGTTGACATTCTATGCAACATGTGACTGGCCAATCAGAAGCGAGCTTCTATTCTCTGATTGGCAGACGCGTGTGCACGTGCTCCAATCATAAAACGGGATAGGGATAAAGGTTAATAACTCATTATTTATTCATAGTCTGCTTGTAAAAACATTAAAAAAGGTTTGCAAATACCTTTGGGGATATTTTGGCAAACTTTCAGCGCAATTGATTGAGAAACTTTGAAGAAATTCAGAAAAGTTTATATCTCAAAAGTTTCTCAATCAATTTCGCTGAAAGTTTGCCAAAATATCCATAGAGGCATTTACAAACCTTTTTTAATGTTTTTGCGAGCAGACTATGAATAGATAATGAGTTATTAAACTTTTATCCCTATCCTAATGCTTATCAACGCATCAGCGATTATATACTAAAGTGTGTTACGCAGGGAATCTACGCGCTGATTGGCCAGTCACATGTTGCATAGAATGTCAACATGTAGCCTGAAAACGACCAGCGCATCTGCCTGTGCTAGAACACAGACAGGCTGGAGAGTGTCTCACTCTTCTTCTATATAGAGTGAGAAGCTATTATGTACTCTTGGTTTTACGTTTGCACATAATTTCATTACGAAATATCGCGTGATTCGCTACGAATTTCGTACATTTTCTTAAACCATGGTTTTAGCGCAGTTGAAACCTGCAGCACAGCTGGTTTCTGTTTAGCTGAGCTAAAACCATGGTTTAAGAAAATCTATGAAATTCGTAGCGAATCAGGCTAGGTATATTTCGTAATGAAATTATGTGCAAATCATATAAAAACGTACGTAAAACCATGGTTTAGTAAAACCACCTATGTGAAATCTACCCTTAATGTCCAGGGGGGTCCTTGGCTAAAGTGATCATGTTTAGGGTCCCAAAAAACAAAGTGGCATAGTTTTCAGGCAGAAATAAAAAAGTTTGTTTTTTGACCACTGCGATGAAAACAACAAAGACCCGACAAAATTTCAATTCTTGAGCTCACGAGAAGTGCCCTCCCACTTGGGGTGGGGGTGTGTACAAGTGTTTGAAGTAACAAAGGTATGTAATTTACGAATAACAGTTTGAAATAGCAAATGGTTGAGTTGTATAATACTCATTTACGTTACTAAAAGAAACATATGCAACAATAAAAAAGCAAAATTGATAAAAAACTATCAATGACTTTTCATTGTTATACTGAAATACCAGGTCTGAACGTGGTTTTCCTTTCAATAGGAGAAAAACCATGGTTTAAACCTGGTTTAAGATAAACCACGTTGGTGAAATGGGATTTAGAACATTTGATTACGAAAAACAGGCGATCTAGTCCGAAAGAACATATTTCGAACAAAATTTTGTTCATGAATTAGAATATTGCGCTCTTTTTTGTATTCGAAAACGTTCTAAACCACCTTGGTGGAAAGAGGTTTTCAGAAAAACCATGGTTTAGACCAGGTTTAAGAAAAACCTTGGTTTAAACCACCGTGGTGAAATCCAAGGTGAACCACCCTCAGAGTCAAAAGTGCCTTTATACATATATCATCACGACACGACCGACTATGTATGTAAACAGGCGCACTTCTTCTTTGGTTCAACTTTTTGTATACCATCACACCTGTGCTGTAAATCATCACAATCAGACATAATTTAAAGAGTCACATTTCTGAATCGTTTGTAGATCTCAACCAGCTCTATCGTACCAGCACTATCTACAAATACGGTTAAAGCCGGGGTATGCACATTCTTTTCAGTATATTTTTGATCAACAACTAGCTTTATAATAAGTTTAATTGCTTTTTGCTGTATTGTACATGTTAAAAAATCGGCAGATAATTGAGACAAAAAACATAATATAATGGGTTTGAACAAGTACCGAAAACTTACCTCTCTAAATAATATTTACAGAAGGCCAACGAGAGATAATTCCTGGAATTTTCATTCCTGCAAATGAAGCGGTCGATACAAACGAGCAAACATTGCCTGGAATCCAGCTGCCGAATCAAAAAGATGGCTGGAACAACAATCAAAGTCCATTCTATCCTTTTAACCCAACGCTCGGCCTAGGTGTGACGTCTGACGGGCCCGGGTACTTCGGTATTGGCGCCGGTTACCAGCCGTTCAATTTTCTCGGTCTACCAACCAAGGCTTTGTACCCGGCCATGGCGCAGAGAGGGAGTTTGCCTCGATTTGCCGATAACCCACTGATCGGTCCGCTTGATCCATTCACCGGACATTCCGCTTTGGGTTATGACAAGGCCGGGGGTGGGGATTTGATATTAGACGGCGGCTTGCAGTTCAATCACTGGAGATCTGGTAACAGAATGAATATAAGCGGATTTCTTGATCCGGATGGCTTTGATTCAAAACTATTCTTACCCCTACTGCCAAGACGCGGACTTCAAGTACCGTTTGGTGCACGTTTCAGTGACAGCAGTGAAATAACGAGAGTCAATTTGGGACTGACCTCACATGGTATCAATGCTCTGGGGCTGCCCGTCAGGCAGTATTATCCTCATTTGCTATCACAGGATCCAACAGTTCAAAACCAGTGGGTTCAGCATAACGCGGCTGCTAATGACATTCTATCCTATGGCCAAAATCGCCAGAAACGACAACTGAAGCTGAGTGAGATTCTGATAAGAAAAAAACGTAAAATTACTTTGACAGATTTGCTGACAGCGTATCAACAAAAATAGCTTATGGCTTTCAACTAAGATTTGAACTATATCCTATGGCAGTTCATCGAATTTCCCAAACTGATCCAATCGGGGAACAAATACGGGATTGTAATATTTTTTGACACTTATAGCATTGTTTGTGAGTGACAGATGGGGATGTATGTATGCATTTGATGTATGTATGTAAATATGTGCTTATTCCAGAGCTTGTTTAATCATATTGACTAGGCTTCGTACATGTCTCCCCAACGTTATATAGCTTTGGGGGCCCATTCCTAAAATGGATTAAACGGATTAGATTAAAATTTGGTTTGCCAATAACTCATGAAATCGTTTATGAATTTATACGAAATTTGTGATAGCAATTACTTGTACATAGCACCTCCCGCTTGTATACAAAATTTTTAAAGTCTACCTCAACATCGAGATACGTTATGAGTCAAACATATAATTTAGTTTTAGTTTGTTAGTTAATTAGTTTTAATATAATCCGTTTAATCCGTTTTAAGAATTGGCCCTTAGTTTTTATTAAAAATAAACTGTTGATTGCTTCTTTGGCTGTCGTTCTCATACC
>JASANF010013595.1:0-11443 GCA_030248245.1 Trissonchulus sp. WLG1_4
AGGGTTTTTTTTTCAAATCGACCACTGCTCAAAACGTGTTCTTTTTTATTTTTGAGTGTTCTTTTTTTACGATCACTTGTTCTTTTTTACTGAAAGTTTTAAACGGCGTTGTACTCATGTTTTTAACCAAAATTTCCATTCATACATCCATCTACAATATTGCGTTCCCAGAAAAAATTTCGGGGCGATGACTTCGATTTTTGCAATAGGTTAAAATGCACTTTGTACCAATTTTAACACTTAAATACGCAAGCCGCCTAGTTGCAGGGGTCTGGGGGCGGCAGCCCCCAGAAAAAAATTTGAACTTATTTCAGTTTTTAGGCCAAATTTGGTTAACTGGAGACGTATCAGAAATTTTTTTAGGCCGGGCGATAAAAACCCTTGTTGACAATTTTTTCAAGTTCGAACAAAAGGGGGGGTCGCGACCCCCGCGACCCCCCTCCCCATGGCCACGCCCCTGGTAGTTAGAATCCATTTTATTAGTGCCATAGTTCGGCGAAAGATGGCCGTTATAACAGCCGCGAGCATTAATAAATCCGATTGATGAGGAGCACAATGTGCAATTTGCGTAGCTTCAGGCTGAGGAAAGAACTTTCAGATTTTTTTGAAATGATCTCTGTTTCCATACGATAAGCAGCCTAATCCATGGACTAATGACAGTGTATTAAGCTAATAGATTGTGCACAACGCAGCTATATATACACACTTGCTTACGCTTTCATGAAAGACAATAGCAGGGAACACAAGGCAATAAAGTTGCAGGGGTCTGGGGGCGGCGGTCCCCAGTGCAAAAGTTGCAGATTTTTTATTTTTAGGATAAATTCAGTCAGTTGGAGACACATCGGAAAATTTTTCTGGCTGATTTTTCAGGCTTGCTCACCCGCCCAAAATTTCATCCTAGATCTGCCACTGTTGTTCACAGTGGCCTAGCCAGGAAAAATTTTCGGGGGGGATGACTTTTCGTTCGATTTTTTGAAAAGTGTACAATGCACAAATATATACATGCACACGCTTTAATGGAACGCGAAAGCAAGAAACACTGATCTATAAGGTTGCAGGGGTCTGGGGGCGGCAGCCCCCAGGAAAAAAATGAGGAAATTTTTTATTTTTAAGTCAACTTTGGTCAATTATCGGAGACGTATTCGAAAGTTTTTCCGGCCGGACCATAAAAACCAATGGTGGGATGGTACCCTTGTGTAAATATCAGTCGGAAAAAATTTCGGGGGGGGGGAATTCCCCCCCATTCCCCCCAACTACATGTATGACGCGCCCCCTCCTCTTTAAACCTCCAAAAAATCTGGGACAAGCCCCGTCCCACACCCCATTCCCATACCCCATGTATATACATTTACGCTGTTAAATGCTGCTTCTAAACACCATGAAGTACCCTAGTCCTATACACATTCGCAGCACTGCAAACTGAAGAAAATAATAAAATGTTCAGTTCAGTTAAGATCCCTAGAGAGAGACCATTAGAACATAATAGCAGTCGCCAAAAAATTTTTTGAAACTAGACACAATTTTGGTCCACTGTAGACGCGATTCTGGTGTTTTACACGGGTCCGGCTGGCTGTTCTACGGTTGTTCTTTTTTATTTTTCGCTGTTCTTTTTTACATAATGGTTTTATAAAGAACATAATTTGGAACAAAAAAAAAACTCTGACGGAGAGTGTCATACTCTTCCTATTATGTACTCTTGATAATACACAAACAAACAAATATAAATAAATAAATAAAAATATAAACAAATAAAAAACACATATAAATAATTAAATAAATAAATAAATATATAAAATTTTTTTTACCATCCTCTCGACTACAGAGTTCTCGTGGACAACACAAGTCGATCTCACCCTGAGAAGGATGAGCGGACTACCGTGGCTTAACAGCAGGCGTATTATAAACGGCAAATATTCGCAGTAAGCGTGTGTGAGGCGCCTAGCTGTGGCCACTAAGGAATCCGAGGTTCACGCTAGGGGAGCGGAAGGCCCGGTTTTGCAGGCTATCCCGTGTCGCCCACCCCAGCCATCTGGACCCTAGCATCCGTTTACAAACGGGCGTGATGTATAGTGTGAAGCTTCCCGTGTTTCTATTTAGGTTTTGTGTCACTAGAGTGTAGCCAGGGTATTTAAGCCGGCTTGGCGAAGAGGTTTTGGTATTAAGATAAATGTAATAATTCTGCAAGGTAGTTTGTAAAGGACTGGCTACGCCCTGTGAGTGTTTGCGTGCGTGTGTTAGGGGCCCATCCAGTGGCTGGGGCACCTCCCCGCAAGCCGGTTGGCCTTGGCGTAAGCGAACATTTATCTCAGGAGGGAATTCCCTGGTGTTATTTAATTTTTCACAATGACTTACTTGCTTGCTTCTTCTGTCATTTGCAGCTTTGCAGATTGAGGAGGGTATGGTATGACTTATGATATTTGAGTTACTTTTACGGAGACTTACTGATACTCGTTTTATCCAAACCCTGTAACTGCAAATAAACGCAGACAAAGCAGGATTATGGAGGAATTATGCCACAACAATAAACAAGACATGCGTCAGCGTACAAAGTAAAAATTAACACTTTAGGAATGCCAGATGTCACTGCTGTAGACACTTGTTGTGGTCTGAAATAAATATATTATAAACAAGACATCTCAGCGACAAGAAAAAATAACACTAGAATGCCAGATGTCACTCGCTGTAGACACTTGTTGTGTATGAATAAAATACATCAGCTGAGTGAATTCTAAGCATCTACACAGCAAAGAGACAAGGTTAGTTCGAGGATCATAAAATAAAACCCAAACTATGGGTCATGGTTACACTATTTAAAGACTGATCTGTATGAGATCGACCCAGGCAGGGACGTAATTTCTTTTCGACCATCTTCGATTTGCTTCAAATTTACATATATGGTAGCCCTATATAAGTGTATGAAATGTGCAAAATTTTAGCTTTCTCCCCATCTTCCTGGAGGCCAGAGTATGGATCTCCCAAAATGTGCGTGCTTAGTCATTTTTTCAAAGTTTTGATCAAACTCGCTTTTCCGTTTATATCTGGCCAGTGCTACAAAAACCAAATGTTATATTTTAGTAAAACATTGACTATACAATATAAAATATTAGAAAATTTTCAAATTTACTCTACCTTGTTCATTTTTTGAGAAAATAAACTTTAATTGTGCCAATTTTAACGTTTACTAATGAGCATTTTTTACGTTTTTGATAAATAACTCGAAGAATACTCAGCAGTCAAAGTTTTATTTATTATAGAAAAATAGACATATATGTTTGTTATTCGTATGCAAAAAATCAGCCAAATCGAAGTAGGGATATTGAGCGATTTTTAAGCTTGAAATGTCCAGACTTAGATTCAAGCACGAACATATTATGACTAGCATATGCATTGCACCTATGCCTAGTATCATTTAATGCACTGTTACATATACCACACCCATTCACATGATATTCATTGTCAAAATAGGCCACATAATGTACAATTATATCATGTTTATTAGATTCTGATTACAAAATTTTCGGATCCATTATAGCGCAGAATTCGAATATTATCAAGCACCACACACACAGCAAGTATAACACAAAAATAGAAAAACACATGCAATGGGAAAAAAATCAATGAAAATCAAGAAGAAACTATTTCAAGCAAAGGCTACCAGAACCATTATTCAACGTGCCTAGAACTTACCTCATATTACCACACCTATAATATTATATTCACAGTCAAAAGAGTCACAAAATTACAATTATATCATGTTCATGAGATTTTTTGACAAATTTTCGTTTATTTGAGCGTATCCCAGTATTTTCATCCATCGTTCCAAAGCTATCTTCTTTTCTCGTTTTTGCCCTGTAATTTCGAACATACAAGAGTGAAGAAGGAAGAGGAAAGAAAGAGTCAATACTTAGCTAGTCAAAGTAGTTTATTTATTAGCACAAAAATAGAACCACCAAAAGCGAAGAAAGAAGGAGAACCATCAAGCTCAACGGCACCAGAACCATATGAACGGCCTAGATATGAAGCACCGGCATATACCACACCTAATATATATCACAGCAAAATAGCCACATAAGACAAATATCATCTAAGATTACAAAATTTCGATCCATTGAGCGCAAAATGAAGATATCCCAAGCACTTCTCGTTCCGAATCGAAAATACAGCAGCAAAGTATATATAAATAACATATCGGGAAAAATACCAAGAGCACATCAACGATCAGCTGAACGGCACAGAAGCATAGAGCAACCCGCCAATCATGAATCACCGGCAGAACCACACCTAAATATGATTCACACTAAATAGGATATAATTATAACTATCATCTAAGACATCCGAACAAAATAATCCACATAGAAATAATCAAAATTAAGTCTAAAGCACAACTTCCGAAATAATAGCGACCAGTAAAGTATTATATACAAGAGACATACAGATAGGTAAAAATCAACCAAAGAAGAGCGATACCATTTAAGCACAAAATATGCCAGAGAAGCAATCAACCCGCCTAGATCCATAATCACCGACATAGAGCACACCAGAACCATATTCACTCAACATAGCCACTCATAGCACTCAACATAGCCCAGCACAGATAACCCCCTAGAACATCATGCACTCGCACACACCACACCTAAGATGTCTCACCAAAAATAGTCCACATAAATGACTCATCATTCCTATTCCCTACATCCAACAAAATTAATCCAGATAGCGCAGAATAAATAATTTCTAAGTTAAAGCACTATTCTTTTTCCTCGAAATTACAAACACCAGACAGTTATTTATTATACAAAACAGAATACCACTATGGGTATCTGTGTGAAGAAAGATAACAAGCGAAAATAGTCATACCACTACTCAGCGATCTACACGCAGCCAATCGAAGATAAAAAAACCCAGAAACACCACAAAGACCCAAAACACGAATAGAACACAACAAATATCCACAAATACCAATAGACAAATATCAAATAAAACCATTAAAATCACAACCGAGAGAATCTAACCCCTTCAACCTAACACAAAAAATCCAAACAAAAAAACAAAAACCAAAAAAAAAAACAAAATCCAAACAAAAAGAAACCCAGCTCAACAACAAAGATCTCTCACTAAAAAAAGACAGAAAAAAAAAATCAAAAAAAATACCACCCAACCCCAACAAACTCAATAAAACAAAAAAATACAATCAATAAAAACATAAAACAAAAAAAAACAACAAATTATCAAAAAAACAAAAACAAAAAAAAAAAAATAATCAAAAAAAAAAAAACAAAAAACAAAACATACAAAAAATAATATAACCAAAAAAAAAAAAAAAAAATAACAAAAAACCACCAAAAAAATCGAAGTAAGGTATAACTATTTCAAGCTAAAAAGCTAGCAACATACCATTATTCAACAACACAAAAACACTCAAAAAAAAAACCAATCTCCAACTATGTCTCTTTGTATAATAAATAAAACTTTAACTGGTACGTATTGTCAAATTTACGAGGCAAAAACAAGAAATACATAAGTAGCTTTAGAACTTAAAAAATTATTCAAATTCTGCGCTATACTGGATTCAAAAATTTTGTAATCAGGATGTAGGAATAGGAAACATGATGAAGTTGTACATTATGTGGACTATTTTGACTGTGAATCATATTAATAGGTGTGGTATGTGCAACGGTGCATTACATGATTCTAGGCAGGGTTGCAATATATGCTAATCTAAGTAGCACATTTCAAGCTTGAAAATAGTTCAATACCCCTACTTCGATTTGGCAGATTTTTTACACACAGATACCCATGTGTATTTCTATTTTTGTGTAATAAATAAAACTTTGACTGCTAAGTATTTTCGAAATTACAAGGCAAAAACGAGACAAAAGTAGCTTTGGAACGATAAAAATACTTCAAATTTTGCGCTAGAATGGATCCGAAAATTTTGTAAACAAAATCTAATAAACATGATATAATTGTACATTATGTGGACTATTTTGACTGTGAATATAATATTAATAGGTGTGGTATATGCAACGGTGCATTACATGATACTAGGCACAGTTGCAATAAATGGTAATCCTGGTAGCACATTTCAAGCTTGAAAATAGTTCAATACCCTTACTTCGATTTGGCTGATTTTTTTCACACAGATACCCATGTGTATTTCTATTTTTGTGTAATAAATAAAACTTTGACTGCTAAGTATTGTCGAAATTACAGGGCAAAAACGAGAAAAAAGTAGCTTTGGAACGATAAAAATACTTCGAATTCTGCGCTATAATGGATCCGAAAATTTTGTAATCAGAATCTAATAAACATGATATAATTGTACATTATGTGGCCTATTTTGACAATGAATATCATGTGAATGGGTGTGGTATATGTAACAGTGCATTAAATGATACTAGGCATAGGTGCAATGAATGCTAATCTAAGTTGGACATTTCAAGCTTAAAAATCGCTCAATACCCCTACTTCGATTTGGCTGATTTTTTGCACACGAATAACCGACATATGTGTCTATATTTGTATAATAAATAAAACTTTGACTGCTAAGTATTCTGTGAGTTATTAATCAAAAACTTGAAAAATGCTCATTCGTAAACGTTAAAATTGGCACAGTCAAAGTTTATTTTCTCAAAAAGTGAACCAGGTAGAGTAAATTTGAAAGTTTCCTAATATTTTGTATTGTATAGTAAATATTTTACTAAAATATGACATTTGGTTTGTGTAGCACTGGCCAGATATAAACGGAGAAGCAAGTTTGATCAAAACTTGGAAAAAATGACTAAGCACGCACATGTTGGGAGATCATATCTGGCCTCAGGAAGATGGGAGAAAGCTAAAATTTTGCACATTTCATACACTTATATAGGGCTACCATATATGTAAATTTGAAGCAAATCGAAGATGGTCGAAAAAATTACGTCCCTGCCTGGGTCGATTCTTACAGACAGTCAGTCTTAAATAGTGTAAGCATGACCCATAAGGTTTTATTTATCCTAGACTAACCTTGTCTCTTTGCTGTGTAGATGCTTAGAATTCACTAGTATAATATATTTATTTCATACCACAACAAGTGTCTACAGCAGTGACATCTGGCATTCACTAAAGTGTTAATTTTTACTTTGTACGCTGACGCATGTCTTGTTTATTGTTGTGGCATAATTCCTCCATAATCCTGCTTTGTCTGCGTTTATTTTGTCAGTTACAGGGTTTGCACGATAAAACGAGTATCGTAAGTCTCCGTAAAAGTAAGTTAAATATCATAGTCATACCATACCTCCTCAATCTGCAAAGCTGCAAATGACAGAAGAAGCAAGCAGTAAGTCATGAAAAACTAAATAACACCAGGGAATTTCCCCTCTGAGATAAATGTTCGCTTACGCCAAGGCCAACCGGCTTGCGGGGAGGTGCCCCAGCCACTGGATGGGCCCCTAACACACGCACGCAAACACTCACAGGGCGTAGCCAGTCCTTTACAAACTACCTTGCAGAATTATTACATTTATCTTAATACAAAACCTCTTCGCCAACCCGGCTTAAATACCCTGGCTACACTCTAGTGACACAAAACCTAAATAGAAACACGGGAAGCTTCACACTATACATCACGCCCGTTTGTAAACGGATGCTAGGGTCCAGATGGCTGGGGTGGGCGACACGGGATAGCCTGCAAAACCGGGCCTTCCGCTCCCCTAGCGTGAACCTCGGATTACTTAGTGGCCCCCCACAGCTAGGCGCCTCACACACGCTTACTGCGAATATTTGCCGTTTATAATACGCCTGCTGTTAAGCCACGGTAGTCCGCTCATCCTTCTCAGGGTGAGATCGACTTGTGTTGTCCACGAGCAACTCTGTAGTCGAGAGGATGGTAAAAAAATTTATTATATTTATTTAATTATTTATATGTGTTTTTTATTTGTTTATATTTTTATTTATTTATTTATATTTGTTTGTTTGTGTATTATCAAGAGTACATAATAGGAAGAGTATGACACTTTCCGTCAGAGTTTTTTTTTGTTCCAAATTATGTTCTTTGGAACACCATTTTGTAAAAAAGAACAGCGAAAAATAAAAAAGAACAACCGTAGAACAGCCAGCCGGACCCGTGTAAAACACCAGAATCGCGTCTACAGTGGACCAAAATTGTGTCTAGTTTCAAAAAATTTTTTGGCGACTGCTATTATGTTCTAATGGTCTCTCTCTAGGGATCTTAACTGAACTGAACATTTTATTATTTTCTTCAGTTTGCAGTGCTGCGAATGTGTATAGGACTAGGGTACTTCATGGTGTTTAGAAGCAGCATTTAACAGCGTAAATGTATATACATGGGGTATGGGGATGGGGTGTGGGACGGGGCTTGTCCCAGATTTTTTGGAGGTTTAAAGAGGAGGGGGCGCGTCATACATGTAGTTGGGGGGAATGGGGGGGAATTCCCCCCCCCCGAAACTTTTTCCGACTGATATTTACACAAGGGTCCCTTCCCTCCTTTGGTTTTTATGGTCCGGCCGGAAAAACTTTCGAATACGTCTCCGATAACTGACCAAAGTTGACTTAAAAATAAAAAATTTCCTCATTTTTTTCCTGGGGGCAGCCGCCCCCAGACCCCTGCAACCTTATGGATAAGTGTTTCTTGCTTTCGCGTTCCATTAAAGCGTGTGCATGTATATATTTGTGCATTGTACACATTTCAAAAAATCGAACGAAAAGTCATCCCCCCCAAAAATTTTTCCTGGCTAGGCCACTGTGAACAACAGTGGCAGATCTAGGATGAAATTTTGGGCGGGTGAGAAAGCCTGAAAAATCAGCCAGAAAAATTTTCCGATGTGTCTCCAACTGACTGAATTTATCCTAAAAATAAAAAATCTGCAACTTTTGCACTGGGGGCCGCCGCCCCCAGACCCCTGCAACTTTATTGCCTTGTGTTCCCTGCTATTGTCTTTCATGAAAGCGTAAGCAAGTGTGTATATATAGCTGCGTTGTGCACAATCTATTAGCTTAATACACTGTCATTAGTCTATGGATTAGGCTGCTTATCGTATGGAAACAGAGATCATTTCAAAAAAAATCTGAAAGTTCTTTCCTCAGCCTGAAGCTACGCAAATTGCACATTGTGCTCCTCATCAATCGGATTTATTAATGCTCGCGGCTGTTATAACGGCCATCTTTCGCCGAACTAGGGCACTAATAAAATGGATTCTAACTACCAGGGGCGTGGCCATGGGGAGGGGGGTCGCGGGGGTCGCGACCCCCCCTTTTGTTCGAACTTGAAAAAATTGTCAACAAAGGTTTTTATCGCCCGGCCTAAAAAAATTTCTGATACGTCTCCAGTTAACCAAATTTGGCCTAAAAACTGAAATAAGTTCAAATTTTTTTCTGGGGGCTGCCGCCCCCAGACCCCTGCAACTAGGCGGCTTGCGTATTTAAGTGTTAAAATTGGTACAAAGTGCATTTTAACCTATTGCAAAAATCGAAGTCATCGCCCCGAAATTTTTTCTGGGAACGCAATATTGTAGATGGATGTATGAATGGAAATTTTGGTTAAAAACATGAGTACAACGCCGTTTAAAACTTTCAGTAAAAAAGAACAAGTGATCGTAAAAAAGAACACTCAAAAATAAAAAAGAACACGTTTTGAGCAGTGGTCGATTTGAAGAAAAAAAACCCTGCGCTCCGTATTATGCCTAGCAGCGCGCGTCTAATGCGGAGCGCGAAATAGGCCGTTTATGTACGGTTTTGAGGGGGGGTACCCCCCCCTCAACTGAAGACCCCGTACTCAACTGAGAGTTCAGTAGCCGGTCTTCAGTTGAGGGGGGGGGTACCCTCCCTCATTTCAAGACACTAAGCAAGACCTTGCCCCCCCCCCCCCCAGACCCGCACCCCCGGTCCTCGGGTCGGGGCCCCCCCCCCCCCCTCATTTCACGACACTAAGCAAGACCTTGCGCTACCCCCCCCCACAGTTCAGTACCCGGTCTTCAGTTGAGGGGGGGACCCCCCCCCTGATTTCAGCACATCAACGAAAGTCCTTGTTATTGTATTGAAATGAGGGGGGGGTACCGTACCCCCCCTTCAACTGAAGACGGGGTACTGAACTGAGAGGGGGTTTCCCCCCCCCCTCAGTTGAGTAGGGGGTATCGTTTTGAGGGGGGGGGGTACCCCCCCTTAGTTGAGTACGGGGTCTTCAGTTGAGGGGGGGTACCCCCCTGAAAACCGTACATAAACGGGCTATTTCGCGCTCCGCATTGGACGCACGCCCGAAGGCATAATAGGAAGAGTGTCATACTCTTCCTATTATGTACTCTTGGTATTATTTATTTATTTCATTCATTCTACCTCGTCTGCATAAGGCGCATGCCAATTCGGATCCCAAAAATCCGCCTCCCACAATCGTCATGTGTTTTACTTTCCGTGAAACGGCGTCCAATCGTCGAAAATCGGTGGTCTAAAACAAAAAAATCCCAAGAATAATAAAAAAATACTCAACCAAAATCATTTATATTGAAAACAAGTTTTTATTAAAACAATAATCCAACCATGTGATCAGAAAAAAGTCACTTTAATGACAGTGCAGTCAGATTATAATGCGGCTAGGCTCGCATTTTGCCTAACAGCAATTAGGTTTTAGGCAAACACAACAGTACCAGATGTTAAATGGATACTTAGTGAAGGATAAGGATAGGTTGGGTTTGGATTAGGGCTTTAGCAAAAAACTATTTTCCAATTTGTGCCAAGTTATTTCTTTAGGCAAAAATTAATCCTAATACCTGACCGAAACAGAGGACACATGTTAATTTGATTCGGCAAAAACACGGGAAATAATTAGTACTTAAGGCAAAAAAATGGCTGCAAACTATTAGAAAAAACGTTTTCAGTTATTCACTAACTTTAGGTGCTTCTATTTAAACAGGATAAATCGAAAATTATAGACTAATGGGAGACTTTTAAATTTTGATTAAAATTATGCAAAATCGTTACTTGAGGGAAGTAACAAAATAAAAAACACTCCGGCTTCCGCAAAAAGAGTTTAAACTTTGCTAAGCGAAGGGTAGTAACTAGTGACTGGTTTAACTGGGAGGGGGGGTTAGAACTTTGTGATGCTATACTTGTCTGTTAGTAGTGATAAACTAAGCTGATAAGTTTATTGCCCTTATCTTTGTGATTATTTTTTAACAGACTATCTGACTCACTGACTGGATTGATTTTAGACCGAAGTTTACGAATAGCTTAAAAAAGTGGCACCCCTGACGCTCCAGGGATTTGTAGTAGAGATGAGCAGTGCCCTGAGGGCGGACGCACACGCCAAAGGACAATTATCTATCCGAGGGTTACCGGCATTATTTTACCGGGGTGGGGGCGGGGGGCCTACAACTTTTCGGTGCCCCCCAACTTTTCGTCGCCCCCCCCCCACTTTAGCTATTCCCTTAAAATGTGTGGAACATTGGTAATTCCA